>JANAVB010011396.1:7121102-7226102 GCA_029216955.1 Iris pallida | reverse complement strand
TATACCTTATAGGAAGCAGAACATGTTACTTTCTAAATATTGTTCATTTTGCTGTTGTACTATCACTTAACTTCTTTGATATTAGAGATTCTTGGAATCCAAGTTCATCTTTGTCTAGAACTTCGTTCTTGCAGCTACTTCTACTAAGATCCTCTTTGCTTCTCCTAATTGATGCTTCTATATCATTGCACTTTCCAAAGTCACATTAGGAAATTTGCTGATTTTATCCCAAGTAGTGCCACCTCTAATTTGCACGATTGTGCTCTTTTTTCCCCTCTCCATGTATGATAATGTATTTACCATAAGCATTCATGATCCAGCCTTGCACTCATGTGAGTGTTGTAGCATGAATATGTTTATAATTAATTCAATTTCACAGGATGCTACCTTCGAGTTTGAAAGAAAGCGGAACATGCCCGAGAGATATGATAGGAACATTGCTGAGAACACTCATATAGCCATTAAGAAGATAGACAAGGTCAAAGTGGTCAGAGAGGCTAGACACCATGCAATGAGGTTAGTTATATATCCTATTCCCTGTGTATGCTCTCAATTCTGCATGTGCCAGTATATTAATTCTTAGAAATAATACTTATTTTTGTTCTTGTGTCCATTAATTCAGGATCTTATGGCTGTGAAGTGAGGAAGAACTAATTTGTAGGATGAGAAGGTCAACTTGCACTGTAAGTCTTAAAAAACATTCATTTTTGACTTGTATGTCCTAATTTTAATAGTTCTCTTTTCTTTTTTACAGGTTCTGATCAACATGGTTAATTCACTTATGTGTTGCGTTCATGAAGATTGTCTAATTGTTTTAGTTTGACTGAACTAGTATTTGGGAGGATGAATAGAGATATGTAGACTTTTGATACAAACAATATTTTATTAACAATGATTTTATATTAATATTTTGGACGATTGTTTGGTTGTGGATGCATTTACATATTCGTGATGATATTTAAATTTTTATATCAAATGGTATTTGTGCACGTCTATATCATGTGTTTTTGGAGATATTTTTGACAAATTTTGTACCAAATCCCAATGTTAGGAAAAATATTGAAAAATTAGTTAAATTATCGACATGTTTGTTAAATTGTCACAATGAGCACATATTCCAACGTTTTGGGTAGTTGTTGGCCAAGTGGTTAAATTTACGACGTGCTTGGTAAAACGTTGGAAAAGTGGCATCCAAAAAATTTCCATTCCCAACGTATTTGGAAAAAGTTAGGAAAACAAAACCCACCGATTTTTTAAAAAGGTTGGTAATACAAAACCTAATGTTTGTTGGAAATGGTTAGGAAATCAAAATCCTACATGTTTTTGGAGAAGGTTGGAAAAAATCCAACGTTTCATAAAACGTTGGAAATAAGATATGTTTTGCCACGTTTTTGTATGAAAACGTTGGAAATATGATAACCATTATACGACAATTAACGACTTTTATAAACGGTGCTGGAAACGTTGTCTAAACCCTATGCCAACGTTTAACGCAAACGTCGTAAATTGCCAACTAGAGCAATGACGACGTTTGCAAAAACTATTGAACAAACGTCGGTAACGCCTATGCCAACGTTTTGCCCAGTTTTGCCAACGTTAATAAAACGTTGGAAAAAATCATTTTTCTTGTAGTGCCTGGTCGCTTTTAATATCATATCCCATGTTCTGGACGATATTCTTGTCCTGCCAACTATATCAGAAAAGTTGTATTTTTCCAGAGTCATAGTCAGCTTCGGTGTTGTGATTAGGCGAAGTAGAGTCCAGAATGAACTTTCTTTCACCAATTATTCGACCGAAGATGATTAGTTCTTCACCCTTCTTTCTAGCTGGAACGATGAAGTAGTGATATCTTTTGGCCAGACTTTTTCCTGCAGATGAGGCGTCGTGACCGGCATGCAGAGGTGTGGTCCTATGTCGTTCTCTAGAGCGTATATCGTTTCTACATACTAGTTTACAGATTGGTAGACATCGGAGTAATTCAAAGACAAACCTTTACTTAGAAAATATGCAAGTTTTTCTTCAGGGATAACATCATCCACTGAAGGTACATTATTATGAGTATTGATATACTCATTGAGAGGATCATTATCTGGAAGAGGAGCCACAGTCTTGGCCAAGTTCACCACATAGGGTAACTCTTCAGGATTGGAAGGACAGACTTCAGCAGGCTCCACCCGAGGTGTCTTGCAGAGAGTGATGGTCAATGGTTTGACCTTATCAGGGTTCTTCTTTTTCACCCAGATTGTGAGAGGCTTTGGAGTACTTTATGGGCTAGTACGTCCTTTGACTCGGATAATCAGGAGACCATCACTGGAGGATGAACTCACATCAGCTTCATCGTCAGCTTCGTTGACGTCATCTTTGGAGGGCTGAGATTGGTAAAGTACCGAATCTCCATAGTAGGCTTCAATGCCCTTAAAAGGATTAACATCGGTAAACTCTATCTTCATGATGCCATCACTGTTGACGTACTTGAAGCACTAGTGAAGTGTAGAAGGAATGATCATGTTCTCGTGTATCTGCGGATGTCCCAACAAGACGTTGTAGGATACATTGGCGTCGATTACATGGCAAGAAACCTCCGTTTAGAAATCACAAATTTGGCACTTGAGACGGATCTTGCCCAGTGGGTGGCTTCTCCCAGCATTGAAAGCCATGATAGTTGTATTGGTTACAGATAGCTTGTGCAGAAGGATTCCTAGAAATTGAAGTAAACTTCTAGGAATGATGCCGAGGGAGGAACCTGGATCGATGTGCATCCCATCCACCTTAATTACCCCGATATACCCTGTATAGTATAGAGGTCTATCATGACGATTATTTTTGAGTAGCATGTCCTCATGTGAAAAGGTGATATTGGGCACCACTTCTATAGTACTGTGGCAGTGAGGACATGAGGCAGGGTCTTCGACGGGGGCTTTGACTTCAGCGAGATAAGAGTCGGCATGTAGTAATGCCTCACTTAAGGCCTTTCGTATTTCTTCGGAGAGTCGTAATAGATCGAACAGAGACAACCTGGCAGGTGTATTAGCCAGCTGTGCCAGTATGTCAAAGTTATAAGGCCGATCCATGCCTTCGGGACTTGGCGCCTTTAAAGACTTGTTAAATCGCGTCTTCTTCTGCTTGGTTTTGTCGGTAGTTGAAGGCTTAGACGGACCGGCTTCTGAACTTATGGTGGCAGTAGGAGCTTGAGAAGGTACTACTTCTTCTTGTGCAGGGTCATAAGTTCGTAGGTAAGCCTTCCCAGATTGCGTCTCGCCAGATAGAACTTCGTAAATAGAAGAAGATACCATATGACACGATTTGTATTTCTTGCCCCTCTTTACTTTGGGAGATACCACCCCCTGCATCATTTCTTTCACAAGGTCTGGATGGACCCATATGATCTCACCAGGTTCAGTCGTGAGTGGCACCAAGGTTGAGTTGCGAGATGGCGGCAGGTTGACGACTTCTATTATTGCCTTAGGGATCGAGACTACACCATCTGGGACTTCTGTGGGAGGAAAGTCACCAAATTGAAGAGAGATCATGTTAGAAGATACAACCTTGTCTTCAGCTTCGAGGTTGATCACTTGGCTGTCGATAAGCTGTTGTATCTTCTTCTTCTTCAGGACGATGCAATCCTTGGTAGAGTGATGCACGTACTGATGATAAAGATAATACTTGGGATCGTTGAGTTGGTTCGCCTTCGCAGGACGTCGTGGTGGAGGCAGTGTCAGTTTATTACCCTTCGTCAATGTGTAAAAAAATAGTAATGATATCATCTTCGTCAAAGGGGAAAGTCTCCTTTGGTTTGTCAGAGGCGCCCTGAGAATTGGAAGCTCCCTTGGAAGTGTCTACCTTCAAGACTTCTTTCCCTTTACCCCCACGGACAGGGATAGTTTGAGGGTGATTGCCTTTGTCTTCAGATTTGGGTGTTTTCAACTCCAGTAATTCCAAATTAGGGACGTCATTTTTAGCAGCATCAGCGGCCCCAATGAAAGCGGGCCATGTATCATACTTATGTATACCCCGACAAAACTTTACTGTAGGAAGGAAGTTTGAGGGTGCTTGCCTTGGTCTCGATGAGGGTGGACATACTAACATGCATGCCACTCTCGTAAAACCTATTGAGGAATAATATCACCCCCATTTTCTGTATTTCGTATTTGTACTCGTAATTTGATTTTTGGCACGTATTTTTTTCTCGACTTGCGGATTTTGGTTTCCCGTAAATAGGTTTGGACCATGGCTTGGTTTTATTTTGTAGAGTTGGTTTGGTTTGGTTCATCATGAGTGGAACACTTTAACCTACACTCTACCATCAACACAACACACCCACCCTCATTATATCTCCACCAACTTTTTCTCTCTCCTCTTTACTCTCCATTAATTTTCTTCTTCTCCTTCCTCCACACACAACTCCCCAACCCATAGGCAAGTGCACCTTGCCATCAAATAAGCACCACTTTTTATTTGTCCATTAACTAGATTAGGACATGGAGAACAACTTTAGAACTTGACATTTTGTGATTTGGAGCTTTCATTTTTTTAGATCTAGGTTTTAACCATTTTTGAAATTCCTTGGTTTTGATCTATTTAACTTCGATTTTTGCATGTTTTGATGCTTCTATGTGGAAGATAATTCGATTTTACTCAAGTTAGAACTTTGAAAATCTAGATTTGGTTTTGATTTGATCAAGTTATGAAGAATTGAAGTTTTGAAGTTCTTCGAGTTCTTCTCGGGTTGGAGAAGCAGCCCTCTCGGCCTGCGCTCTTTAGCGCAAGGCCGATTGCACAGCTCACCCTTTTGTGAACTGCGCACCTTCCTTCTCGGCCAGCGCCTTCATTGCGCATAGCCGATTGCGCCCGACCTCTCGGGCTGAACCGCGCATCTCCCTTGGCGCACTAACCCCTGCGCAGTTGGCCCCTGCGCAACCTGACTCTTGCGCAGTCTACCTTCTGCGCAATCTATCCATGCGCCATCCATCCCTGCGCAACCTGATCCCGCGCAATCCATCTGCTGCGCAGCTTATCCTGCGCAGTTGGTACCCTGCGCAGCTCATCCTACGCACTTGGCACCCTGCGCAGTACGTACCCTGCACAACCTACTTGTCTATGATGAATTTGTTATTTCTTGATCTTGGCTCTTCTATAGTCCTATTTATATTAGTATTTTATTAGATATTTTACGCCCATTTTATATCCTTACGCCTTTTTGTCATGAACTTGATTTTACTTAGTATGTTTGGAATCGCTATTGTACATGGCATGGTATGACAAGGAACTAGCCTAACATGACAGTGACCCGTAGTGGTGCACTCCTGACATGACCAACCTGACATGATAGTGGCCCGTCGTGGCGCACTCCTGACAAGTACCCTGACATGATTTATCTTGATGCTGTTGTGACGGCTAACTTGACTTGACTTGCCTTGACACCGTGGATGTTCCTGCTTGCTTGCTTGTGCAATCCACTTGTCTTGTCTTGCATCATGTCTAGGACGTGACTTCCTGGGTACCACGGCCAGGGACTCACGCTAAATTGGATTAGGCTAATTATTAGATCAAACTAGAACATGGAGAATTTCCAGTCACAGGCAATCTTGTTATCTTGGCGCTTTAATGGACTTGTAGCTTGCCGACGAGTAGAGCTCATTTCCAGCACACTGTCATGTGTTGCACCCTCTAAGTCACCTAAGGGTACATTTGTCTCCCGGACAATGTACCCACCTATAACTCTCAACCCGCGGAAGGAAAACTGGATGGTCTGCAGGGCTTGGGACTGGAGTTTCTCACTTGCATCTTGTTAGTAATTAGGCTTGTGATAACCCTAGTTAGTTAAGGTAGTAAGCCATAGTACTTGCTTGGCCGATTGTGAATGAATGGTGTCCAGCTCTATCTAAGTCTTGTCTAGCCCCTGTACCTGGAACTCTTGATCATGATTGTTTTACTTATCTCTAACGATAAATGGGTAGAGACAGTGAGCTATTCAGGCGAAGGGGTACAATCCCGGTCCTTGTTGGTTTAAGGATTGTAACCTGGCTCCCGGAATGGTTCCACGTCCCTAGTCGTTTATCGCCCGGTGTACTTTACTACTTGTACTTTCTTTTATTCTTTATGTTCTGATATGCTGGCTTTTGTTCTTATTTGTGGCCTCCTTGTGGCACTTGCTCTTTCTGGGGTTTGACCCAACTGGTTTTGTGTGGCCAGATTTCGGAGCAGCTCCCGAGGATCTACCAAGCTTCCAGCTCAATGGTGAATACTAGACGGAACCCGGGCTACGAGTGGGTTTTTCCTTTTTGTTTCACCCACTTATATGTAAATTTATTCTTTTGAGGCGTTTAGCCGACGAGCACCTGTTAGCTCGATACACATTTACTTACTGTCTGCCTACGGGCTGTAAACATGATTAACAAATCCTAGGGTTGATCATGTATGACTGAACTCTTGCTAGTCCTATCATTTTGTACGACTAGCTTCATGATCATCCAATATGTAATATTTGGGACGTCTTATATATATATATATTTGATGCTCTAATATCTTGTAACTCTGTTAATTGCTTGAGATTGAGACAATAGGCTTTACCTTAAGAGACTGCTGGCTTGTAGTAAACCCTCATATCTAGACAGCCGTGACCGTATAGTTGAGATGTATTCTATTTCAATATACGTAGCTAGCTATGTCTGCCCCCGCTCTCCAGTATTCTGGTTCTGGGGCGTGACATGGTTTAAGTGGTGGCCCATGCAGGTCTTGTCAATCAAGAAATATGAGGGTTTACTGAATAGATGTCTCAATCAATATTCGCCCTTGATCTCTGCTCGTATCTTCAAATCCCTGAGATTCTTGACCTGATCACATGCGTGTATCATTGATCTGTCCTGGTCCTTTCCTTACTGATCCCTATGTCGTCTTCTTCAGCGGCATTGCTCCCGGACCTGCCAACCAGCCAGAGGAAGCTCGACAAGAACCCCAGCGCCAGGAAGATCAAGCTCAGCACTCTGGAGTAGCCTCCCGAGTTATGCTTCCCGGAGGCTCGGAACCTCCAGTTCAGGCAGCTCCGCCCGTTCAACCAGCTAGACAGGATGAGGGACCTTTGGTAGGGCTTATCAGAGAACTGCTTGCATCCCAAGATCGTCGAGGCGACGCCTTGCACCATGAAGTTCTAAACCGAGGAGGTCCCCAAGGGAATCAGGCGGCCAACAGTTTCAAGCGTTTGAACCCTCCCTTCTTTGATGGCAGTAAAGATGCGGTTGCTGCGGATGCTTGGCTTCAGGATACTGAGGTGGTTCTAGAAGCAGCTAGGACACCTAAAAATGAGAAGGTGGCGGTGGTACGCATACAGTTGTTAGACTTGGCTCACGATTGGTGGGCAGCTCAGGCCATGGGGTTAGTGGCACCAGTCACTTGGGCGACGTTCAGAGAGAGGTTCCAGACGAAGTACTTCGATGCGGTGGCACGGTACGACCTGCAGACCAGATTCACCAACTTGAAGCAAGGAGGCAGGACGGTCGATGGCTATTTGACCGAGTTTTCCAGGCTGAGTAGGTTCGCCCCCACCTTGGTGGCAACCGAGTTCGATAGGGCTCAGCGGTTCCAGCAAGGGCTGCATTTAGAGATATTATTGGCTGTAGAGCAGTTCGAGCACCAGACGTTCGATGCAGTATTGAAGGCAGCAAGAAGGCATGAATATACGTCCCGGAGAATTGTAGACAGGACCGAAGGCAGGAAGCGGTCCCACAACCAGATGCACCAATCTTCAGCTCCAGCCCCGGCAGCTAGGGGTATAACCATTGGAACTCCGAGGCGAGCGGCCTCAGTGACGTCGGTTCAGCATTCGACCCCGACGTACCTGCAGCAGCAGAAGCAGAAGCAGTCTTCCGCGGTGGGATGTTCTCATTGCAGAAAGCCGGGCCATGTAGTGGCAGAGTGTCGTAGGGCACAGGGATTGTGCCTGGCTTGTGGAGGAGCAGACCACCAGATAGGGACCTGCCCGAATAGGGGAGGTCCATCATCATCAAACCTTTCTAGTTCTTCGGTGAGAGGACCAGCCCCAGTTCCAGTCCAGCAGCAACAGCAGCAGTACCCGAGGCCATTGTTGCCTCAGGCCCAGGCCTTTCAGCAGCAGAACCAGCAGCAGTTCACCCAGGCTCCAGCACAGAACCGACAGAGGGGTTTCCAGCAGAGGGGACTCGCAGCTAGAGGTCAGGCTATGATGATGACCATGGAAGAAGAAGTTACACCAGGTGAGGTAGTGGCAGGTACTATTCTCGTCAACACCTTTCCAGCATCTTTATTATTTGATTCTGGTGCATCGCATTCATTCATGTCTGCACGATTCGCGACACGGATAGGATTGGAGCCCGAGTCATTATCAGTGAGGCTCAATATAGTTACTGGTAATGGCCTTGTGGGAGTAGATCGAGTGTTTTCCTCGTATCGGATCGTAGTTAGCGGTAGAGAGTTCCCCGCTAGATTCATAGAATTTCCTATGGCAGACTATGATGTAGTCCTAGGCATGGATTGGTTGAGAAACCATTATGCTAGGATAGACTGCCATGATGGCAGAGTTGTCTTTAGTATTCCCGGAGAGCCAGAGTTTTCATTTTCCAGAGGCGCCGTGGAGCCTTCTCCCCCAGTATTGCGGATGGCAGTAGCAGCAGTGCAGTTGCCCCGGATAGTTGAAGAGTTTCCAGATGTCTTTTCAGAGGAACTTCCAGGGATGGCACCAGAGCGGGAGATCGAGTTCACCATCGACTTGATTCCCGGGACAGCGCCAGTATCAGAGCGAGTCTACAGAATGGCACCTTCAGAGTTGGAGATTTTGTACAAGATGATTGAAGAACTTAGAACCAAGGGATTCATTCATGCTAGTGGATCGCCTTGGGGAGCCCCGATGCTTCTTATAAAAGAGAAGGATGGTACGTCCAGGCTATGTATTGATTATCGTACCTTAAACTCAGTGACAATCAAGAACAGATACCCTCTTCCGAGGATAGATGACTTGTTTGATCAACTCAAGAGGGATTCAGTTTTCTTGAAGATAGACTTGTGGTCAGGATACCACCAGATCAGAGTCAGAGAACAGGACAGCACGAAGACGGCGTTCAGATCTAGGTACGGGCATTGGAAGTTTCTAGTTATGCCCTTTGGAGCGACCAATGCGCCGACAGTGTTCATGGACCTCATGAACCGTATTTTCATGCCTTACTTGGATCAGTTTGTGATAGTATTCCTTGATGACATCCTGGTTTACAGCAAGAGTGAAGCAGAGCACGAGCAGCATCTCAGAGTTGTCCTCCAGATTCTCAGAGAGCACCAGTTGTACGCCAAGTTCAGTAAATGCGAGTTCTGGCTCGATCGCATTTCTTACTTAGGTCACATCATTACCCGAGGAGGAGTGGAAGTGGATCCCCAGAAGATTGTGGCCATCGAGTCATGGCCAGTACCCAGCTCAGTGGCAGAGGTTCGCAGCTTCCTTGGATTGGCCGGCTACTACCGGCGGTTCGTCTCAGATTTTGCAAGGATTTCAGCGTCGATGACCCAGTTGAACCGCAAGGATGTGCCGTTCGTTTGGACAACAAAATGTCAGGAATCATTTGAGAAGTTGAAGCGAGGTTTGATAACGGCTCCCATTCTCACACTTCCAGATGGGACCGGAGGATTCACAGTTTACTGCGATGCTTCAGGCAGAGGTTTGGGATGTGTTTTGATGCAGCATGGGAAGGTAATTGCTTATGCGTCGCGTCAACTCCGTGATCATGAGAAGAATTACCCGACCCACGACTTGGAGCTAGCAGCAGTAGTGTTTGCACTTAAGTTGTGGAGGCACTACTTGTACGGAGACAGAGTGGAGATATTTACTGATCATAAGAGCCTGAAGTATGTTTTCACCCAGAAGGATCTTAATATGCGACAGAGAAGATGGCTCGAGCTACTGGTGGACTACGATATGGATTTACAGTATTATCCAGGGAAGGCCAACGTTGTAGCAGATGCGTTGAGCCGGAGAGCCGGAGTTTATTTCCTGACGGTGCAACCAGAGTTATTATCGGATCTTCAGAAGATGGAAATTAAAGTGATTCTTCCTTCCAATGTGGCCCTGATGGCCAGCCTACAGATTTAGTCCACCGTAGTTGAGAGGATCTAGACCGCACAGTTAACAGATTCCAAGATTCAGCGGCTCAGAACAGAGTGCGAGGCAGGGAGAAGGCCAGAGTTATGTATTCATGAAGATGGTACACTTCGACACGGTACTCGTCTTTGCGTACCCAGTGGAGATATCAGACAGGAAGTCATGGCAGAGGCTCACAATTCGCAGTATTCCATCCACCCAGGCAGCACGAAGATGTACCGAGATATTCGTCAACACTTTTGGTGGAATGGTATGAAGAGGGAGATAGCCCGGTATGTCTCTCGATGTTTGGTTTGCCAACAAGTCAAGGCTGAACATCAGAGGCCAGCTGGACTTCTTCAACCTTTACCGATCCCAGAATGGAAATGGGAACACATAACCATGGATTTCGTGACTGGGTTACCCAGATCTCCGGCAGGCAGAGATGCTATTTGGGTCATTATGGACAGGCTTACCAAGGTGGCACACTTTCTTCCATTTAGAGTTGGTCAGTCGACGGTGCAGCTAGCAGAGATATATCTCAGGCAGATCATCTGACTTCACGGAGTGCCAGTCAGCATAGTATCAGACAGGGATACGAGATTCACATCGTACTTCTGGCGCAGTCTTCATCAAAGTTTGGGGACTCGTCTCAAGTTCAGCTCAGCATATCATCCGCAGACAGATGGCCAGTCGGAACGTACAATCCAAACTCTCGAAGATATGTTGAGGTCATGTACCCTCGACTTCGGTGGCTCGTGGGAGGATCACCTGCACCTGGTAGAATTCTCGTACAATAATAGTTTCCAGGCCAGTATCCAGATGGCACCCTTCGAGGCTCTGTATGGCAGGAAGTGCAGATCCCCGTTAGCATGGGACGATGTCGGAGAGAGGCAAATGCTCGGTCCAGAACTGATTTCTCAGACGGTTGAAGTGGTCAGGAAAGTCAGAGATCACCTCCGAGTTGCTCAGGATCGCCAGCGCCATTGGGCCGATGCTCAACGGCGTCCCTTAGAATTTGCCGTCGGCGACCATATATTCCTTAGGATCTCGCCTACCCGCGGCGTCATTCGTTTTGGCGTACGGGGAAAGCTTAGTCCTAGGTATATAGGGCCGTTCGATATTCTGGAGCGAGTAGGCGATGTGTCCTATCGTCTCGCTCTTCCGCCGTCGCTAAGTGAGGTACATGATATATTCCATGTATCCCAATTAAGACGGTACATCCCGGACCCGAGCCATATCCTAGATCATTCGGAATTAGTTGTTGGTACCAACCTTTCGTATGAGGAGAGGCCCGTGTCTATTTTGGACCGGAGAGAAAAGATGCTCAAGAACAAGACTATTAACTTAGTCCGTGTTGCTTGGGGTCATCACTCTCTAGGTGAGTCAACATGGGAGCATGAGGGCGACATCCGATCGCGATACTCCTACCTGTTTGACTCGTAAGGTATAATGTCTTTCTTATGCCTTACGCTTTCCCTTTTTCCTTGCTTGCATTATATGATTGTATGATTGAACTGCTTAGTGTAACTTGTCTGTGCTTAGTATAGCTTGTCGTGGCAATCTCTAGCTCCTTGATAAAATTTCGAGGACGGAATTCTTTGAAGGTGGGTAGAGTTGTCACCCCCATTTCCTGTATTTCGTATTTGTACTCGTAATTTGATTTTTGGCACGTATTTTTTTCTCGACTTGCAGATTTTGGTTTTCCGTAAATAGGTTTGGACCATGGCTTGGTTTTATTTTGTAGAGTTGGTTTGGTTTGGTTCATCATGAGTGGAACACTTTAACCTACACTCTACCATCAACACAATACACCCACCCTCATTATATCTCCACCAACTTTTTCTCTCTCCTCTTTACTCTCCATTAATTTTCTTCTTCTCCTTCCTCCACACACAACTCCCCAACCCATAGGCAAGTGCACCTTGCCATCAAATAAGCACCACTTTTTATTTGTCCATTAACTAGATTAGGCCATGGAGAACAACTTTAGAACTTGACATTTTGTGATTTGGAGCTTTCATTTTTCTAGATCTAGGTTTTAACCATTTTCAAAATTCCTTGGTTTTGATCTATTTAACTTCGATTTTTGCATGGTTTGATGCTTTCATGTGGAAGAGAATTCGATTTTACTCAAGTTACAACTTTAAAAATCTAGATTTGGTTTTGATTTGATCAAGTTATGAAGAATTGAAGTTTTGATGTTCTTGGAGTTCTTCTCGGGTTGGAGAAGCAGCCCTCTCGGCCTGCGCTCTTTAGCGCAAGGCCGATTACGCAGCTCACCCTTTGGTGAACTGTGCACCTTCCTTCTCGGCCAGCGCCTTCATTGCGCATAGCCGATTGCGCCCGGCCTCTCGGGCTGAACCGCGCATCTCCCTTGGCGCACTAACCCCTGCGCAGTTGGCCCCTGCGCAACCTGACTCCTGCGCAGTCTACCTTCTACGCAATCTATCTATGCGCTATCCATCCCTGCGCAACCTGATCCCGCGCAATCCATCTGCTGTGCAGCTTATCCTGCGCAGTTGGTACCCTGCGCAGTTGGTACCCTGCGCAGCTCATCCTGCGCACTTGGCACCCTGCGCAGTACGTACCCTGCACAACCTACTTGTCTATGATAAATTTGTTATTTCTTGATCTTGGCTCTTCTATAGTCCTATTTATATTAGTATTTTATTAGATATTTTACGCCCATTTTATATCCTTACGCCTTTTTGTCATGAACTTGATTTTACTTAGTATGTTTGGAATGGCAATTGTACATGGCATGGTATGACAAGGAACTAGCCTAACACGACAGTGACCCGTAGTGGTGCACTCCTGACATGACCAACCTGACATGATAGTGGCCCATCGTGGCGCACTCCTGACAAGTACCCTGACATGATTTATCTTGATGCTGTTGCGACGGCTAACTTGACTTGACTTGCCTTGACACCGTGGGTGTTCCTGCTTGCTTGCTTGTGCAATCCACTTGTCTTGTCTTGCATCATGTCTAGGACGTGACTTCCTTGGTACCACAGCCAGGGACTCACGCTAAATTGGATTAGGCTAATTATTAGATCAAACTAGAACATAGAAAATTCCCAGTCACAGGCAATCTCGTTATCTGGGCGCTTTAATGGACTTGTAGCTTGCCGACGAGTAGAGCTCATTTTTAGCACACTGTCATGTGTTGCACCCTCTAGTCACCTAAGGGTACATTTGTCTCCCGGGTAATGTACCCACCTATAACTCTCAACCCGCGGAAGGATAACTGGATGGTCTGCAGGGCTTGGGACTGGAGTTTCTCACTTGCATCTTGTTAGTAATTAGGCTTGTGATAACCCTAGTTAGTTAAGGTAGTAAGCCGTAGTACTTGCTTGGCCGATTGTGAATGAATGGTGTCCAGCTCTGTCTAAGTCTTGTCTAGCCCCTGTACCTGGAACTCTTGATCATGATTGTTTTACTTATCTCTAACGATAAATGGGTAGAGACAGTGAGCTATTCAGGCGAAGGGGTACAATCCCGGTCCTTATTGGTTTAAGGATTGTAACCTGGCTCCCGGAATGGTTCCACGTCCCTAGTCGTTTATCGCCCTGTGTACTTTACTACTTGTACTTTCTTTTGTTCTTTATGTTCTGATATGCTGGCTTTTGTTCTTATTTGTGGCCTCCTTGTGGCACTTGCTTTTTCTGGGGTTTGATCCAGCTGGTTTTGTGTGGCCAGATTTCAGAGCAGCTCCCGAGGATCTACCAAGCTTCCAGCTCAATGGTGAACACTAGACGGAACCCGGGCTACGAGTGGGTTTTCCCTTTTTGTTCCACCCACTTATATGTAAATTTATTCTTTTGAGGCGTTTAGCCGACGAGCACCTGTTAGCTCGATACACATTTACTTACTGTCTGCCTACGGGCTGTAAACATGATTAACAAATCCTAGGGTTGATCATGTATGACTGAACTCTTGCTAGTCCTATCATTTTGTACGACTAGCTTCATGATCATCCAATATGTAATATTTGGGACGCCTTATATATATATATTTGATGCTCTAATATCTTGTAACTCTGTTAATTGCTTGAGATTGAGACAATAGGCTTGACCTTAAGAGACTGCTGGCTTGTAGTAAACCCTCATATCTAGACAGCCGTGACCGTATAGTTGAGATATATTCTATTTCAATATACGTAGCTGGATATGTCTGCCCCCGCTCTCCAGTATTCTGGTTCTGGGACGTGACAAATAACCTCTCCAAGTCTTTAAAAAATTGATACAACCGTCAGGCAGACTGCAGAACCATTCAAAAGCTACCCCCTGTAAGGTGCTAATAAACAGCTTTGACAAGAACGGATCGTCCCTAGGTAAGTGTAGAGTCTGTGTGTTGAAGTATGTCATGTGTTGACGAGGAGAAGTCATCCCGTCAAACGAATTTAGCGTCAGTGGCTTGTAGTTAGGAGGGCAAGTAGCGTTCTCCTTTTCAGGAGGATAGGGTTGAGATATCCCCATCTTCTTAAGCTCTTCTTTGTGTGAGATGGTATCGAGATGGATAATAAGAGAATCAATTGCATCCTGTTGATTAAGCAGGTATTGAGAAACGGCTGTTGTACGGTTGTCAGGCGTTGTTGGTGAAGGACCACCCCCAGCATTTGTAAGATTTAGAGAAGGCACAACAGAATGATACTCCTTCTATAGTAAAGAAGGGTTGTGGATATGTGTCGGACTAACGTATTTCGAGACGTTTTATTGAGGTGGAAGAACAACCCCAGCAGCTTGGACCGCCATGATACTGGTAAGCATATCAGTGATCTTGGCAAATATTGTTTCAAGACCCTCTAGTCGTTTGTTGGTCTGATCACTGCTTCTTCAGATCTTTCTCCATTAGTCATGTATGTAGATAATATGCAAGGACTAACAGAGGAAACAGTACAACTGGTGCTGATACTATCTATCTCTGAGTTGAGAAGTCCCTCATCTTCAGGTAGGACAGGTAGATAGTCGTCGTCAGACTCGGAGAGATTATCGTTATCTGGAAGGCTACCCCGGTGTGAAGGTCATCTGCTTCAGACTCTGAGGGAATACTACCCCTAGCTGAAGGATCATCACCTCCAGCTTGTGAGTCCTCGTCATCTATATGGAATCTCGTCCTCGATTGAGTACCTATATAGACTCCTTCAGATGTGACAGCATGCTGGCTATCTGTTGGCATATTTTTTCTTTTTCTCTTCGCGAAACTGAGAGAAAAAGTTGGGTTCGGGATCCACCTTCTTTGATTGGGGCTCCCGTAAGGGGGACCCCATGATGCCATGTTGGATGAAACACACAACGACTTTTCATCGTCAGAGCAATGTAGTCGTCAAAACACGGACTGCCTATGAGGCACTCTCATTACTTTGGATTAACAACAGTTGATGACAATACTGGTGCATGGATGTTTTCTTCCAGCTTCGCCTTCTTCGTTTGTGAGCCTCGCTGAGTTTGCCTAGAGTGTTGAATACTTTGATTCTTGGCATTGTAGTGTTTTTCTTTTCCAAGTCTCGTGCGTTGAACACTCTGTTGTTGGTTGCACAAGAGAGAAGTCGCTGGGCTAGTAGAGCCCGGAATGGTGTGTGCCTTCTTTATTTGTGGAGCTTCTGTGGTAGAGCCATACGCCCACAGAGGAGCTCTATGCGCCCATGTGACAAAGTCCTTCAGTTACATATCTGCTATGGCACTGGCAGGATATGCACTGCGAGCCTTCGAAAGCCAAGTCTTTTGAGACTTTTTTGGCTTCACTGATTTTGAGGGAGGATAGCCATCCCTGGAGAGCATCTCTTCGAATGCCTGCTGATCGAACTTCACGATCAACATCTTCTGAGTGCTTCCCACTTTGTCGGTATCGGTTTGCGTCACCACCTTCTCGTCAGAGGAAAAGGTAGTCCCCAGCAGAGTCGCCAATTTGTGGACACACACAAAAAAGAAGAAGAAATGATGTCTTTTCTTATTGGCACAAGGCACCACAAATCGAGTACGTCTGAGAGATCCTGCGCTGAGTATCCTCGGGTACAAGAAGAATTCTGGAGAATAGGACGATGGAGATCGAGCGGCAATTGCTCCTTTACTCCATTGACACTTCGATTATAAAAGTGGGACAAAACCTAAGAAAATTGCTAACTCTCGGCTCACTGGCAAAAAGTGCAGCAATTTGGCTCATGAAAATGCTCTCCGTTCTGTGTTTTGAAGAGGTATGAGATCCCTTTTTATAGTCGTTCTTGTGCTGGAATGATGTTATGCGCCCACATAAGAAAACATACTAGTTTTTATGTGGGCGCATAGTCCTGTTTTGGGCGCATAGGATGTAGGTGTATGCAGAATGCGTGATCCTGGGTTGATCGTGGTGTTGACGTGGCTGTATGCTTTTGTGCACGACTGCTCGTGGAGACTGACGTGGCCGTATGCTTCGGTGCACGATTGATCATGGGTTTGACCGAGTCGGGGGCTGTTCTGGCTTAGGCGTATAGCCTAAAACAGGGCTATGTGCCTCCTTCTGGTGGAGCCTAGAGTAGGCACATTGGCGTATAGCTTACTATGGAGACTTGGGAGCATATGACCTCACTGGTGACTTGGGCGCATATGACTTCACTGGTGACTTGGGCGCATATGGCATCACTAGTGACTTGGGCGCATATGTCTTTCCCGGCTTGGGCGCATGGTTGTCAAGTCTGCTGAAATTTTCATGCTTCTATACTAACCATGCTTGACCCTCAAAGAAATGGGTACCAAAGGTCATATCTACTCTTCTTGTAGGTGGGCCAACCCTCTCATGCTAGAAGCAAATGGATCATCGATAGCGGATGTTCGCAGCACATGACATGTCAGGCATCTTTATTCGCGACGCTATCGTTGAAAAGAGAAGGATATGTCTCCTTCGGAAATAATCTAAGAGGTAATATAATAGGTGACGGTACTGTTGGTATATCCCCCTATCTAGTAATAAAAGATATTTGTCTGGTAACAGATTTAAAATATAACCTGTTAAGCATTAGTCATATTACCGACAAAGGTTATGGTATTAATTTTGTTAAAGACAAATGTTTTATATATGATATGTCCACTAGTAATCCAGTTTATGAAGGAATCAGGAAGGACAATATTTATGTGTTATTTTTAGAAAGTACTAATAGTACAGGAAAGTGCCTAGTAGTCAACCAAGATAAAAGTTGGGTATGGCATATTAGACTAGGACATGCAAACACGGATATCATTTCATGACTATCAACAAAGAAATTTGTAAAAGGACTGTCAAAAATATCATTCAAGAGAGACATGGTATTTGTAGTGCCCCGAACCGCAAGATGTATTATGATGGCTAGTTGGTTCGATGAAGCCTTGATGGACTTAGGCTTATGCGAGGGATCGCTTGGAAGGTTATACTATCGTGGTGGAAATCGTCTTATAGATGTGAGTAGTGTTGAACCCTTCTAAGATCCTTTAGCTTCATGCTTAATAAAAGGACTGTACGCTATAATTTCATATTGAGTTTCTGAATAACACCTTGCATGAAAGTCGGAAAGATAATGAAAGATAATTAATCACAAGATCCAAAAACTATTACGAACATGTCTGTGGATTGTGTGCTTCCAATCAATTCATGAATTGTATGCTTGTGTGCTGTTGCTGTAAAATACATGACATATGAAGGAAAAGTCCCAAATACTTGGACAGCGAGTATATCGAGACTTAGCTCGATGAATAAGTGATAACACAGATAATAAGACCCAAGAACTGGACAATAAGTACGCTTGAATTATGTTCAAACGAACATATGGTAATACAGATGCTAAGTCCTAAGAATTGGACGGTGTGTACATGTTTGAGTTTTGGTTGGAAAGATGTATGGTATCAAAGATATGGGAAAGAGATTGAGTAATCAGCATTCTATTATCCCATCGCCGATGTAGAATGTTGATTATATTAAGACCAATGATTGGACAGTAGGTATTTGTGAGCTCAACTCAAGGCAAGATGGCAATACAATGAGGATGATAGCTGATTACTTAGTTTTCTTTATCATGTATTATATGTTTTCTTAATAGATAAGTTGCATATACTTGCATGGTTATGGATAACTTGTGCACAAGGTAGTTCCATGAACAGTACTCCGAGGCCATGGACCCGGTTTATCATAGAGGAACAAGAATTGGTGCCGACGTACTGGCATCGGTATACGGGGCCTTCAGTAAGGCTAGCTACCCGCATTACAAGGGCACCGTTATACCTGTAAGACGGTCCAAGATGGCGTGTAGTCAGTAAACTTCATATAGATAGGTCTCGTGCTAATGATGTCTTATGCAGCGGAGTAAGTTATTACTCAATTACAGGGAAGAATGTCGGCTGTCAGTAAGAAATCACCTGAACGGTGACCAATATGATAATTATGATATTGTTCCTAACAATGTCTTATGCAGGCAGAGTAAGTATTATAAATGTACAGGGATGGCTATATGACCATGGGTAAGAATCACCAAAGGGTGATATCATATTATTTTACATTATGCTGGCTATATATAAGATGCATGCTTTACTTCTGTCAGATATGAACTGCTAATTGACCCTAAGGCAACGAGAAAGACCACTTTTAATAATGTTCTATAACATGATTACTTAGTGTTATCTTCTTAGGTGAGTTGGGCCAGCACCGCTCAACGGTACATTGATGATGTACTGACCCACGTTGTCGGTAATATTTCAGGTGCTCGTGCATGGGGGAAATCATCTGTTTAGTGCTTCGCATTAAGGGATTGGATGGGTGTGCAGAAGCTCTTCTTGCAAGATGATGTCTTCTGCTATACGGGACATAATGTATGGAATAGTGTAACTAAGATAAACCAATGAGATTGTAAGCAAAGTCGGCATATTCGGTTGTAATGCCTAAATGGTAAATATATTCAGTTGGCTATTCAAGAGTGTCGTAATCTGTTATAAACTCTGTATTCGGCTGCAAGTCTTGTAATCCATTACAGTTATCAATAAAGAGATACATTTCTTTATATCTTATTGTGACTTCAATTTTTCTGCTTGGTTTTTACTGTGCTGTCGTTGTCTTCTGAGAAATACCAGGAAGTGTAATAGTTTTGCCTTGTACAAGTACAATCTAAACTTGTACGACATCACGCCCAATGGCTAATTTTCGATCCTTCGGGACCGAGGCGTGACATAATGGTATCAGAGTACGGCTTTACATCTTTGGACCTTATTCAAATTATTTCAAATTAAAGTTGCTCTTATGAAGATTCAAAGCTGCTACCACGATGAAATCAAAGTTACCTCTACGATGACTCAAAGTGCTTCCACGATTATTCAGTGTGGCTTCCAAATTATTTTAAATTGCTCCCTTGTCTGAAAATTCGTTGATCCTTTTAGCTTCTCACTGGGTGTTCCGTACAATAAGTCTAAATATGTGGGCTATGATTTGTGAGCTTTAATGAATTCTTAAAGATACCAAAATGAATAACAATGATACGATGCAATAATAAGTTGGTAATATATGCTTGATGTCTTAACTGTGGGATTCATAGAAGTCGGTTGTTATGTGGCAATTGGTAGTAGGTAATGGCATGATATGTTGGAACAAAAATATGCCTGAATTTTAGTGAATGTGAATTGACATAATTTTGAGTTGGCTTATGTGTGTTGGCTTGGTTATATTTCAGGTACAAGAGAATTAGTTGGTATTTTGTGGTCGGTAGAGCCACAGCAGGATGGATAGTCCAGAATGGATGTTGGTTTGGTGCAAAGGAGGAATATTTTGTCGAGAATGGCTTGAGCTCTGAGTGGTATGTGGCTTTACCCTCTTAGCGATAAGATGACCCTTGACCGTGTTCATAATATAGTGATTGTTTTACCTATAAGGTATTGGGTATTAGAGTCGTAGTTGGGATTATGATTGATACATGACGGCTAGACGTGTCCCTTGATAATTAAGTTCGGATAACTCGTTGTAAGATTTTGATGCGTTCGGATGAACCATCGCCAGACTCTGATAAGTTGGCATTACACTGGGTAATGAAAATTCAAGAATATGAAATGAATGCCTTGGTTGGGAATGGTACGAATTATAGATTCAGGCGATAACTTGAATCAGTTGGGTAAGAAGAATTGTAGGCTCAGTGACGATGGTGGGGTATTGCTATCAAAAGATTTAGAAGAATAATATGGACCGAATATTGAATGATGTTGTAATTGAGTAGAAGGAATTGTATGTTGGACATCAACAAAATTGATGGTGATGTTAGGCACTTATCAAAATTTACAAATTATTTAGAAGATGCAGGGAGTTGCATCAATGACCAAAAAATAGAGAATGGGCTTGATGAAATCGATGACCTTAGCACGTTGTGCAATTGTGCTTGAGGGAGTTAGATGTGTTCCAAATCAACAAGTTAAGACCCTTGATTATTTTGAGGCATAGAGAATGATTACTTGTCCCTTGATGTATGAAAGAGTAGATGTTCCTTATGGGACTCTGATGGCTGGAATACAAATAAATATTGAGGTGCATCAATATGTAATAGACCCTATCGGTGGATGATGTTGTCGCATAAATAACGAGTTTGGTTGGAATATAGAATTTGTTGGATTTAGAGAATGAGTTATGTTATATCCACTGGATGACCGATATACGGATGCTAGATGATTGGAGTTATAGAGATTGGATCGGTGCATGAATAGTAAATCTTTTTATTGAATCACAAGGAGATGATGCAAAACGAATATTAATGGTTAATATGAATTGCTAAAATATGTCCGTGTTTGATGTTAACAAAAATCCATTGAGTATGCTTTCGGAAGAGATATAAATATATAGTTGCCTTATATTATTGGTTAAAGCGTACATACCGTACAGATGATCTAGAAATATGAAAATTGAATATGTCTCGCAGAGAGACCGAAGGAAAGAGATGGTAAATGATAAACCATTGAGGTAGCAATGTTGAAATATGACTCGGAATAGTTGGTCGGTTGAATAGATGCAATTTGAGTATGATGTGAGAATACATGTCGGATTGAGCAGGTGATGCTGCGTCGAAGCAAATAAAAACTGAAAAGATTTGGATGTTCGATTTATAAATTTATGTAATGGCTTTGGGATTGACCATAAGAATTATTGGTTAGATTTTGTCGTTGTAGGTAAGTCTAGAATGACTTCGTTGGGTGTAACCTGAGGATGAGTATAGGTAGATAGACTTGACCCTAGATCGTCGGTTGGTTGCCTAAGTTCCAGATTGTTGGCCAAGATATTTGACTTGTTCGAGTTTGGAAATAAGTTCATAAGATTGGGGTGGTGTCCCATGTCCCTTAAGTTGGTCGGATCATAGTTTGTCCCTGAGATAAGATAGAGTCCCTATAGCTATCCATCTCAGATGAGTTAGCTAGTTGTCTGGTTTAGCTTAGAATAGCTGACCGTAGAGACTTGGCCGAAAGTTAATTTGAATGTTGGATGTCACGATCCGCACCCAGTGTAAGGGCACGAGAAGTGGATACATCCAGCCTACGTCGCAGTATCGGCGGTAGAACGTTGTCCTAGGTCACAACATCCAACATAATATGAATATTCTCCCAAAGGAGAATAATATATAGGGTACAATTCAATAACCATATCTAAGAGGGAATAGAAGATAAGATAATCTTAACATAGAGTCACAATATGAATAATAAGTCTCGGTGTAAACCACACCATAAACAATATTGTTTGCCATTGATTGTAAAAGTACAGAACAATTATCGGAGGACTGAACTTAGACTCACAATACAAACTCGCACGAACAAAGAAAGCCTAGGGACGAAAACCTAGGTACAACAATCTAAGTACAATTGTTTATTTTAGATTCTGGGGGGTGACGATAGAGGCTCGGGAAGGCGACGACAGCCCTGTCTTACTCCTTGGACGATCGGTATGCAGCCTTGGCTCCTTGTGAAAAGATGGTGGGCGTTGACTAAGAAGTGCTCTCTTTGTTCCTCTGTTGCTCTCCTGGCTTCTCTCTCTCTCTGTATATTTTCTCTCTGACTCTGTATTTTTTTATTCTTTTTGTTGCCGATCCTTTGCAAAGAAAATAATGTTGGCTATTTATAAGAGTGGAGTATGATCATTAGGGTTTGCTAATGATAATTTGTTTGGAATGTTGGTGCTCCTTCAATCTATCTGAACCCTTGATCCTGATTACAATGAATCTCGGCCATTAATGTGGATAGCACCGTATCTTGTGAGCAATTAATGTTAACTGCTTTAAATCTTCATGATTGATTATACCAATGCCCGATTGCTAGCCACGTGTCCCATTGGCTTGATGATAAATGATATGCCTTGATCTCAATAATTATGATGATGATGTCAAATATATTTGTTGAGATTCGGTTAAATCCTTGATTGATCCGATGCCACGTGTTTTGATTGTGGGTCCTGTCAGAGCCGTATAGGACGGGCTACACTTGAACCGCAGGGAGATACTCTTCGTGAACCGCATAGGACAATGCCTCATCGAGCCGTAGGGAACGAACTCTCAATGAGCCGCATATGCATAGTCTTTGTGAGCCGCATGAGCTAGCATTGCATTGAGCCGCAGGGGCTGAGTTCTCAGTGGGCCGCATATGGCCGATTTCTGCTAGTCATGGCGACTTCTCAGTGAGCCGCATGAGGCTGTTTATCTATTTAAGCCGCATGAGTTTTGCCACGTGGCAACCTAGGATTTCTGACGGATCGGGTCAGAGATCTTCTTCTTTTTTCGAAGAGTCTGTCATTATGGCGGAGCCATTATGACACTTTATGTCAGAGCCGTCACAGTTGTCGAGTCGTGCCAGAGCATTAAATAAGGCCACTACTTAAATGGCCAGCTGTAGGGAAGGATCACAAGGGGACACGTGGCATCGATCGAGCCGCATATTCCTGCTGAACCGCATACACTCTTCGAACCGAATGAGACTGAGAGTCTTCCTTTGAACCGTATAAGACAGCTCCTATATGAGCCGTATGGGCTTCGTATCCGGAGCCGCATGGACCATTATTCTGATATTTTCCATGCTTCTACAGGACCCCCTTCAAAGTTTTCAATTTGTAAAATTGAAACACTTTGAATAAGAAGCATGGCCCCGTTCGTGCCGCATAAGTGTCCCAGCCGCATAGATTCATCTGTCCGCATAGGCTCTTTGCCACGTGTCCTGACCACGTGTGCAAATCTTCATTAAGTGCCCTTGATTTGAATTAACGTCGCCTTTGGGGGACGATCCCAAGGGTCGGTTTCTTTTGATTGTCCAGTTTGCCTTGATAGCCGAAGGGTCGATCACGTCGTACGAGGCATCGGTCAGTAATCCTTCTTTCTCTGTCTATAAATAGGCGGGTGTTTGGTCGGACTTTAGATTTTTCTTGACTGAAAATTCCGTTCTTGTTTTCTTCCTCCAACTGACAAACAGCAATGGCGCCTAGGGTTTCCAAGACTGTGAAGAAGGCTGCAGTGAAGAGAAAGAAATCGGTTCGTCGTCGACCGTCGCCCCCCCCCCCCCGTCCGCCTCGATGTTCACATCGCCATCGAAGGTAATAACCTATGTAGAAGATTGGGTATTTTGAAACCCTAATAGGGTCTGCTCTACTGCCTGCTCCGTGTACGCGACTACTGACCCACATACACGTCCCTTGATCGAGCCGCATGGGGTATACCCCATGTCTGAGCCGTATACGAGTTACGTGGTCCGCCTACACGTCCCATAAAACCCTAATAGGGTCTGCTCTACTGCCTACTCCGTGTACGCAGCCACGTGCCCCACATACACGTCCCTTGATCGAGCCACATGGGGTATCCGCCTATACGTCCCATGCATGGGGTATGCTCCCTGTTGGAGCCGCCTGTGAGTTGTCTTAAAACGAGCCTCATGACTATTTTCTGAATCTCCTTTTATTTTGTCTTTCCATCTTTGGTTCTTTCAGTATCTCCAGTGAACGCTGAGGTTGCAGTCACAGAGGAACCGCCACCTCCTGTCATCGACCAGGGGTCTTCCTCTGTTAAGGAAGAAACGAAGAAGGAAGATTCATCGTCTGTACAGGATGGTCTCTCTCCAAGTGTCGAAACAACTGGGGGCGATAGCTCAGGGAATTCTGATACTCCTATTCCAGATGAGGATCTCCTTCAACTACATCCTTCCTATGTAAGGTTGTTGAGGGAGTGGTATGTGCGCTTCTGTAACTAGGTTTTAGGAATTCCTCGCGGATGTCTGTCGTCTGCCCGCATGTTTCTGTAGTTTGTGCCTTTCATTTCCGTCTGAATGAAGTAGTGAAGAGTTCATTTGGTTTTGTTTGTTAATCGTGTGAATGTGGCCGATCGTTTCAATTGGAATGTATTTGCTTCCCTCTTTGCTCGTAATGGTCATCTTTAACAGGATATTCTGTGTGAACTCTGTATCCTTAACGTACTTCGTTATGGGCGTGGATGATAGTTTAGAATATGACCGACATACGTATTCTGAAAGGGTGGGGTTATGTTAAGTCTGGGGATTTTATTTCCCAGTGGAACCTTTGCTCATCTGGGAGATGTGACGTCATTGACTCCCGAAGCAGTGTGTGGAACTAATCGATAGTTTGAGCGATTGACTGTCCTGCTTAAGGACCATCCCCTGACGTTGTGTACCTCTGAACCATAGTTATTTCTTTGTCTTGTCTTGCTTGTTTGTCCTCTTATTTTTACTTTGTAATAGTGATATGATCTCGAAGGGTGTAGAACTTTCGAAAATAGACATGTTTCATCTCATCTCTCTCTTGTATTGGTATTCACGGAACATGACTAGCTGGAGGATTGTTTGTGGACCTGTTATCCCAGGCGTACCTTGGTTTCAGGTACGGATAACAAGTTTGGACAGGATATCCGGAACAGCCGTGGCAAAGTGGTCATGGATGTTCTCGGTACTAAAAAAAAGGAATACCGTAGAGCAGCTGGGCTCCTGGGGCATGGTGGGGTAGTGGATTTATTGCTAAGAAGCTTAGCAAAGGAATGTTTGTGGACCTATTATCCTTGGCGTACCCTGGTTCGGGATACAGATAGTAGGGTGAAAGGA
Organism: Iris pallida; assembly: GCA_029216955.1. Taxonomy (NCBI): domain Eukaryota; kingdom Viridiplantae; phylum Streptophyta; class Magnoliopsida; order Asparagales; family Iridaceae; genus Iris; species Iris pallida. The sequence goes on along the minus strand of JANAVB010011396.1, from coordinate 7,200,953 downwards.
AAACCAACATATTTGCTCAGAGGTTATGAGAACATGGCAAGCATGAGGGTTTTACCGTGAAATCTTCCTGCTCAGAGGTAATGGGGACATGGCAGGGGAGGTTTCACGGAAGATATTTGTGGTCAATATCGGATATTTGTGGACCTATTATCCTTGTCGTACTCCGGTTGTGGGTACAGATAATAGGTCGAAAGGAGACCGATATACTTGCTCAGAGGTAATGTGGACATGGCAAGCATGAGGGTTTCTTCGACGGAGCCTTCCCACTCAGAGGTAATGATGACATGGTAGGAGTGGGCTCAATAAAGAGGAGGTACATAGAACGACTCAGAGGTAGGAGAACGTGGAAGTTCTATGTGAGGGGCGGTTTGTTTTTGGTGGAAGTGAAAACGACTCAGAGGTAATGAGGACATGTCCGTTTTCGAAAATTTGTGGATCGATTACCCTTTTTGTGCAGTGGTAGTGCGGGTATTGGATCATGAGGGAGGATCTCTTCCAGGAAGAAAGTTCAGAGGTATAATCATACGTAACTTACTATCTGAAAGAGTGACCGGAATGTGAGTTCAGAGGCACCAGCGGGTACATAACTTGGTAAATTAACATATTAGGAAAGTGGGAGTCCAGCGGCACCAGCGGGTACATGACTCGATAATCTGAGGGCGATGTAGGGGTGAGTTCAGGGGCACCAGCAGGTACATGACTCGATAATCTTGAAATGTTGTAGGAGTGAGTTCATTGGTACCAGCCGGTACATAACTCGATAATCTGAAATGCTGAAGGTGTGAGTTCAGTGGTACCAGCGGGTACATGACTCGAAGACCCTGTAGCGAATGTCGTTTAGACATAATATTTCTTCAGGAACTTGCCGTTGACGGGCAGCATGAGCAAGTCTCCATTTTGCTTTGCGAGGCGGTAAGCCCCGTTGGAGAATGCCGTCTCAATGATGAATGGGCCGTCCCATTTTGGCTAGAATTTGCCGGCGGTCTTGTGAGTCATGACCATTGGCCTCCGGAATGCCAAGACGAGATCGCCTACCTGGAATGTTCTGATTTTGACCTTCTTGTTGAAGGCTCCTGAGATGCGTGCTTGGTACAGCTCGATCCTTTGCTGAGCTAGGAGGCACTTTTCATCTAGGGCCTCTAACTCCTGCAGGCGATGTTGGTAGTTGTCGTCTGTCGTTAATTGATGTGTGAGGGCGACACGTAGTGAGGGGATCTGAGTCTCCAATGGGAGGACTGCCTCACTCCCGTACACCAGGGAGAATGGCGTATTCTCGGTGGCTGTTCGAACTGTGGTGCGATAAGCCCATAAGCATTCGCTGAGTTTCTCGTTCCAGTCGCGTTTGTTGGAGGAGACAAACTTCTTAAGAAGTTTAATAATTGTTTTGTTGAACGCCTCTGCCAACCCGTTTGCTGCCGGGTTGTACGGCGTTGAGGCGATATTCTGAATACGGTGCTTATCGCAAAACCGATAGAATGCGTGGCTTGTAAACTGTGGACCATTATCATGGATGATCCTTCGAGGCAATCCAAAGCGGTAGATGACGTGATGCTTAAGGAAGCTGGTCACATTTGAAGTCTTAACTTCCACGAGTGGGACGGCTTCTGCCCATTTGGAGAAGTAATCAGTGATCGCGAGTATCAAGCGATGTCCTCGGGAGGAAGGTGGGGTGATTGGACCAATGATGTCCATTACCCATGCTTCGAAAGGCCAGGATGCCACCGTCGGATATAAAAATTCGGATGGTTGGTGAATGAAGTCCGCGTGGACTTGGCAAGCTTTGCATTTTCTGGCATAGTCTATCGCGTCTGCCACCATCGTGGGCCAGTAGTAGCCCATTCGGCGAAGGCGATCTTGTAGTTTCGGGCCGGGCTGGTGAGCCCCGCAGACACCGTCATGGGCTTCTCGTACGGCTTCTTTGGCTTCTGTGTTTGACAGATACCGAAGCAGTAATCCGTCGTAGGAGCGGCGATACAGCATCTTCGTCTCTGTATCGTAGAAGAATCTGAGAGAGCGCCGTCTAACAGAAGTAGCTTCCTTTGGGTTTTCCGGAAGGATGTCGTAGACGATGAAGTCGATGAATGGTTATCTCCAATTCGGGGCATCATCGATCATCTGTATGAAATAACTTGTGACGAATTGTACATTGTTTTTGGGACAGACCAGTTCATAGCCTATCACTTCCACTGATTGTCGATCGTAGATTGGAACTGCTAGGGAAGCGGCAAGACCAGCTAGAGCATCAGCTTCGATATTTCGGAGTCTGGGGACATGTTCGATGAAGAACCCCTCGAACGACGAGATGATGTCAATCGCTATTTGGTGATAAGGGATCATGTCTTCGTGGCGGACTTCCTACGAGCCCCGGATCTGATTAACGATTAGTTGGGAGTCGCCGTATGCTTCAAGGTATTCTACCCCCAGTTCTCTTGCAAGTTGGAGAGCAATGACCAGAGCGTTATACTCGGCCACATTATTGGAGCAGGGTTCTGTGAGGGAGTAGGCACGATTGATCACCAGTCCAGTAGGAGAAATCAATACTACTCCGACCCCAACGGCGATGTTTTCCTTGGGTCCGGTTCTTGAAGCGCCATCGAAAAACATCCGCCATATGTTATCGTGGGTGGCTGTATTTGAATCGGCGACCTCATCTGGGATCTCTTCATATATTCTGGATGACTCCGATCCTGGGTGGGCTGCTAAAAAATCTGCCAGGGCTTGGCCCTTGACGGCCTTCTGCGGGACGAAGATCATATGATAAGGGGACAACAGTATTATTCATGTAGCGAGGCGAGAGCTGAGTGCCCCTGGTTTAGTCATGAGGACTCTGAGAGGGTTGACTCGGGAGATCACATATATGGTTTTCCCTGTGACGTAGTGCCGCGTCTTTTGAATGGCAAACACCAGGGCGAGGCACTCCTTCTCCACAGCGGTGTATCGATGTTCTGGCCCAATCATCATTCGGCTGAGGTAATATATGGCCTGCTCGTGGCCTGCGTCGTTGTTTTGTGCCAGCAGGGCACCAAGGGAGTGTTCCATTGCTCGTACGTAGAGCAGGAATGATTTTCCAGGGACCGGGGCCACCAAAACTGGAGGATTTGATAAGTATTCCTTGATGCTATCGAAAGCACACTGACATTTCTCGTCCCATACGAACGAGACTCCTTTCTTCATGAGGTGTGTGAACGGTCGGCATCGTCCGGAGAGGTTGGAAATGAACCTTCTGATGTAAGCTAACCTCCCTTGAAGGCCTCTGAGTTTGCGGAGATTTTTCGGGGGACCCATCTCCATGATTGCTTTTATTTTCTCGGGGTCTACATGGATACCCTGTGCAGTGATGATGAAGCCTAAGAACTTTCCGCTGGATACGCCCAAGAACGATTTCGTAGGGTTCATCTTCAGATTATGGACTCGCATCAGGTCGAATACCGTCCTCAGGTCCTGAAGATGATCTTCTTTATGGCGACTTTTGACGGCGATGTCGTCGACATAGCATTCCACTATTTTGCGCAAATGTTCTCTGAAAATGATACTCATGGCTCGCTGATATATAGTGCCAGCATTCTTTAGACCGAATGGCATGACTGTGTAGCAGTATGTGCCAATCGGGGTTCGAAATGAGGTGTGCTTTTCGTCATCGAGAGACATCTTGATTTGATTGTACCCCGAGAATCCATCCATGAATGACATACGTTCAAAGCCGCATGTGTTGTCGATCATGATGTCCGTGATAGGAAGGAGAAATTCATCTTTGGGGCATGCCTCGTTCAGGTTGCAGAAGTCGATGCATATTCGAATCTTTCCATTCTTCTTGAGGACGGGTACTATATTGGCGACCCAATCAGGATGTTGCTTCTCACGAATGAAGCCGCTGGCTATTAGTTTATTGACTTCGGCTTTAATCGCGTCCATGATGCATGGACGGAAGCGTCTCTGTTGTTGCTTGACCGGCTTCGCGTCTGGTCGAATGTTAAGTTTATGAAAAGCGATGTCAGGATTTAACCCTGGCATGTCTTCGTAGCTCCAGGCGAACACATCAATGTACTCTCTGACAAGTTCTAACTGCGACTCCCGTTCTTCGTCCGTTAGGCTTTTACTGATGAAAATCGATTTTGGAGAAGATTCGCTTCCGAGTTCCACTTGTATGACCTCGTCTTCAGTAGGGGTTCTTTCAGTTCGAACCACTTTTCCCATTGTGCGTCTAATTGCTGGGCCCATGGCTCTAACTCGAGAATTTCGGGGATGTCTTCGTCTTCTTCGTACGCGTCGGCGAATGCCATGTTGACCTACATGACTTGTCTGAATACATCTCCGATGCTGGTATCTGAGTCGAAAGTTGGTGATCCGGTTGAATGTGACTGCCAGTCGCATTCTTCATCTGAACTTTTCGGGGTCGTAGTAGACGTTACATACCCTAACCCGCATCGAGTTTTGTTATAGTAGTTCTGTGGTTTGCCTGCCGGGGCTGGCGGTTTCAAAGGTAATCGTCGCCCAGTGCTATAGTTCAACCCTGGCGTCGTCTCCAGATTATACCCCTGTTTCTGCATGAGATATTTGGATTGAAGGCTATAGAGATACAGAGGCAGTCTTCCGGTATCTGATCCGAGGTCGGCTTCTTCTATGGTGAGGGGATGAGGGTTGTTCGTCCGGCCGAAGATGATTGGATGATCTCCTCCCTCGACTATTCGGTAAGCGTCTTCTACTGGGGTAAACTGGATTGCGGTGTATATATTTGTCACCTGTGTGTGTAGGTGATCGCCTATACCGTGTTCCATAGCATACATCGTACATAGCTTATTGAGCTCGGTATAGTTCAAAGATAACCCTTTATTGATGAAGTAAGGTATCTTTTCTAGGGGGATTACATCATCAGCGGAGGGGACATTAGTATGGGCAGCCACATACTTGGCTAGCTCTGGTTCCTCTCCGACTACCCCCTGTGTGAACGAAGACTGAGAGGATGACCTAGTAAGCTTGATTGTCAGTGGTCCAGTTGACGGAGCAGAGCATGGAGTCGTTGGCAGACTGGCAACCCCCAGTTTGGCATTCGATGTGGAGCAATGAGTGGCTGGTTCGCTGGAAGTGTCAGATCTTGCATCGAGGAGACAACCTTTTTTGGGAAGGCGTATTATCAGTGGCCTGTCCGAGGGGTTGAGCTTCCCTGCTTGTGGTTGACTGACTCTCGGCAGTCGGATTGTTAGTGGCCCCGTTGCGGGTCTCGGCGCTTGGCCGGATCTTGGCAGCCGGATTATCATCTGCTCCTCCTGTGCAGAGAGGCTGATCGCGTCCTTCCGCAAAGTGGCGGTGAGGGGTGCGGACTTGCCCGGTTTGTGAGCTTGGAGGTGGATCGTCAGGGGTCCTTCTGATCCCGTGGCTATCTCGGTATGAGTTTGTGCATCTCCTTCATCGAGGTGCCTCTTCGACTTTTCGTATAAACAAGAGTCCGAGTAGTAAGATTCGACCCCTTTGAAGGGATCGATATCGGCAAACTCTGTTTTCACGAAGCCGTATTTGTCGACATATTTGAAGCACTGGTGTAGCGTGGAAGGCACGATCATATAATCGTGTATCCATGAGCGCCCCAAGAGGATGTTGTAAGAAGTGTCTGCATCTATGACGTAGCAGGTGACTTCGGATTGGAGGTCGCCAATTTGGCACTTCAGACGAATCTTTCCAATAGGGTAGCTCCTGCCCGAATTGAAACCGCTGATGGCGGTACTTGTAGGTGTTAGACGATGCATTGGGATGCGAAGATGGTGTAGCAGGCCCTTCGAGATGATGCTTATGGAAGAGCCAGGATCAATGTGCATCCGATCCACCTTTACATCACTGATGTATCCTGTGTAGTATAGCGGACGATCATGTAGGTTGGTTTTGATGAGCATGTCCTGCGGAGTGAAGACGATGTTGGGCATTGCTTCCTTGTAGGCACTGTCTTGGAGATCCACGGGTGAGTCCTTCCCGGTGAGGTTAGATTGAGCGAGATAGACATCGGCATTTTGGAATGCTTCGCTCAAGGCAATACGAACGTCCTTGGAGAGCCTTAGGAGTTCATATAATGACAATTTGGCCGAAGTGTTAGCCAATTGTGCTAAGATGTCAAAGTTGTAGGGCCTTTCTAGCCCTTGGGCTGCGTCCTTTCGGAGAGACTTGTCGAAGCGAGTCTCTTTCGGCCTAGGCTTGTCGGTCGTCAAAGGCTGAGCCGGTCCCAGAGCCTCAGTTGTAGTGGGTTGATGATTTTCGGCTGGACTGTCAACCACAGGTTGGGATTGCGCTCCGGACCGCGTGACGACGGCTGTAGCTTCCTCATTGTCTGCTGAAATTGTGTGGCAGGTCCTGATTTTTCCACTCGTTTTGTTGGTGGAAGACGGTGTGGGCTGAGTTACTTCTGACACCAAGTCTGGATGGACCCACATAACCTCTCCTCATGAGGTGGTGAGAGGTACTAGACCAGCAGCTTGTTCTCGGGACGGAGGAAGATTGGTAATCTCCATTATCGCGAGAGGGACGAGGATTACCCCGTCTTGAGTCACCGTCGGAGGGAAGTTGCCGAATTGTACGGACACCATATTGGCTGCTACGGTTACCTCTTCGAAGTCGATGGCCAGAGCGTTCGAATCGATGAGGCTTTGGATGTACCGTTTTAGTTGGTAGCAGTCATGTGTAGCGTGGTGTACATAACGGTAGTAATGGCAGAACTTCGGGTTCTCTAAATCAGCCGGCCGAGGCTCCCGTCTTGGTGGAGGAAGCTGAATCCTACCTCCTTGTATGAGCATGTCTAAGATAGGCTTAACGTGGCCGTCTTCGAAAGAGTAAGTGATCTGAGGCCATTGCTTGTCTGCCGGCTGTGGCTCGGGCTTCTGGACCGTGTCGGCCACCATAGCCTATTTTCCCTTGCTGTCCCGATTGTTGGAGGGGTTACCCCCATTTTTGTTGTTGAGACGCTTGCCCTTGTTTTCTCCTTCTGAGATGTGCAACCCCAGTTGGCGGGCCTTCTTCAGTCGTTCTTCAGCGCTTGTGACGCTGATGATGAACGCCTTCCAATCTTTGAATTGATTCTCGCCCATCCAGAGACTGATCGTTGGAAGCAGTCTCTTTTGGCAGATTTCAATCAAAGAAGAATCCGGATTTCCGGAAGGCAGCTTCATAGCGGTCTGGCAGAACCGCTCGATGTAGTTCCTTGTTAGCTCCTTTTCCCCTTGGACGACATCCATGAGAGTGGACATAGTGACGTCTTGTCCTACTTCATAGAATCGTTCTAAGAACATACGCTTGAAGCCGACGAAGGAATAGATGCAGTTGTCCGGTAGATTGCGGTACCAATCAAAGACGACTCCTTCCAATGCTCCAATGAATAACCATGTGAGGATCACATCCTCATAGGGCAGATGGTCGGTGGTGACCTCAAAGTAAGTGATGTACCGGCTTGCTGAAGTTTTGCCATCATACGGGTTGATGTTGAACGGCTTATATCTTGGTGGGAAAGGAACGTCCCTCCACTCAGCGGGGTAAGGTTGCCGTATTCTGAGATCTTGAGCGTTTTCTCGAGCATAAAACATGGCACGGAGCTCCTGGACCTCTTTTCTTACTTCTCGGTTCTCGTCTGTCGCGGCGGGGGCCATTATTTCGGGAAGATTATTGCCCGGGTTTGGTGCCGCTGAGTTCGAATCTATATTAACCGGGGGGTCCGTGCTTGTTTGACCCGACGCTCCTCCTTGTAGAGTGGACAGGGCCGCTTTGATCTCGTCTACAGACTTGACCAAGGCAAGTAATATGGCTTCGAGACTGTCGATGCGCTGGCGATCACTGGAACCACCTTGATCGCTATCCGTCATGAACACCGTTCTTATGTGAGGAGTGATGGAAGGAACGGTGGAGGATGTGCCCTCTGAGTCGTACCCATGCACCGAGAAGTCATCGGGGTAAGTGGGAATGTTCTCTTCGGGCTCGGACTCGGAGGGAATGGTATCCCCAGCTTCAGAGTTTGCTTTGTCTTGAGAGTTACGGATGTCCTCGGGAGCCTCAGCGTCCGTTGCTCCTGATGGAAGAGTTGTTTGTGCGGACTCGGTTCCTTGGAACATCGGATTGTTGCGGATGTTCGGAGGAGTGCTACCCCCAGCTCTTTCAACCCCCGGCGATGTAGATGATGAACTTCCCATCGCGGTAAATTTCATTTTCAAACGGGTGTGCTGGAATACACCAGTGGAGGACAACCGTTTAGACGATAGTTTTTTAGTTGTAGTGGTTGATATCTTCGGACTGGAGATGCTCGTCTTTTTTCCTTTCCCCTCGACGGGGACTTTCTGCGCGGAATTGCAGGAGGCAATAGGAGGTGCTTCGTCCTCCGAGCTCGGATGCTGTAATCTTTGGAAGATGGACGGCCGATCTTCCGTTACTGCCGTGTTGTTGCAGCAGCAGTTGACGATGATCTGGGTGCAGTGAGGTCCATGTGAGGACTATTTGAATGCCGAGGCCCCTTCTCTTTCCTTGCATTTGTGGAGGACAGCCTCACGCAGGTCAGAGGAACCACTTTGTCCGTTTGCCGCTGGGGACTGGACTTGAGCGGTTCTATACAAATTCCCATCAGGGGCCCACGTGATAATCAGCGGGACGCCCCGATAGTCAGAGGTTGGGGCAGCTGTCTGGGATAGATGAGCCTGCGCTGCCCTGGACTTCTTCTTCTTAGCACCTGTGGGTGCATAATAAGAAGAGTCCAAGTCGGATACCACAGAGTCTGGAGAATCATCAGGGTTCGGACCGTACGAGAGACGGTCGAAAACTGATCGAGAGGAGCATGGAGCGGATGCTATGCGACTGGGATTGGAAACCGTGCAGGCTGTCTGCATGCGGTTGTCTTCTGTCGTCGGCTGAGTTCTTATGCGACTAGTAGTCACGATCGTGCAGGCTGGCCGCATGCGGTTGGCATCTGTGGCCGCATGGGTTTTCTGCAAACGGTTGACTCTAATAGCCGCATGAGTTTCATCCATACGGTTGGCAAATATAGCCGCATAAGTTATGCGACTGACTGATGTGGCCGCATGAGTTTTCTTCATGCGGTTGGCGGATGTAGCCGCATAGGCTTTCTCCCTGCGGCTAATACTCTTCTGCGGCTCGGATCGCGTAGAGTTCCTCTTTGCCCCTGCAAGTCCAGCATCATAGTATTTTCTTCTACCGGACTTGGGGACAGCAGAGTTATCTACGGTCTGAAGTGGGGCCGCAGGAGAGTCCTTCTCGCCGTCTTGAGCAACAGAGGGTATCCCATCGAAGACTTGAGGAGGAGCAAATGATTTTGGCCTCCACTCTTTGTGAGCCCTCGTGGTGCGGGTGCGCTTCTGGATCGGGCCAGCGCTGCCTTCAGAGAGCATCTCTTCGAACGCCTGTTGGTCGAAGCGGACGACCATCTTTTGTTGTATGGAGCCAAGTTTGGCTGCATCCGATTGCGTCACCAACTCCTCAGCCGTGGAGAAGTTAGTCCCCAGCAGAGTCGCCATCGTATTTGCCATTGATTGTAAAAGTACAGAATAATTATCGGAGGACTGAACTTAGACTCACAATACAAACTCGCTCGTACAAAGAAAGCCTAGGGACGAAAACCTAGGTACAATAATCTAAGTACAATTGTTTATTTTAGATTCTGGAGGTGACGATAGAGGCTCGGAAAGGCGATGGCAGCCCTGCCTTACTCCTTGGACGATCGGTATTCAGCCTTGGCTCCTTGTGAAAAGATGGTGGGCGTTGATGAAGAAGTGCTCTCTTTGCTCCTCTGTTGCACTCCTGGCTTCTCTCTCTCTCTGTATATTTTCTCTCTGACTCTGTATGTTTTTATTCTTTTTGTTGCCGATCTTTGCAAAGAAAATGATGTTGGCTATTTATAAGAGTGGAGTATGATCATTAGGGTTTGCTAATGATCATTTATTTGGAATGTTGGCGCTCCTTCAATCTATCTGAACCCTTGATCCTGATTACAATGAATCTCGGCCATTAATGTGGATAGCACCGTATCTTGTGAGCAATTAATTTTAACTGCTTTAAATCTTCATGATTGATTATACCAATGCCCGATTGCTCGCCACGTGTCCCATTGGCTTGATGATAAATGATATGCCTTGATCTCAGTAATTATGATGATGATGTCAAATATATTTGTTGAGATTCGGTTAAATCCTTGATTGATCCGATGCTACGTGTTTTGATTGTGGGTCCTGTCAGAGCCGCATAGGACGGGCTACACTTGAACCGCAGGGAGATACTCTTCGTGAACCGCATAGGAGAATGCCTCATCGAGCTGCAGGGAACGAACTCTCAATGAGCCGCATATGCATAGTCTTTGCGAGCCGCATGAGCTAGCATTGCATTGAGCCGCAGGGGCTGAGTTCTCAGTGGGCCGCATATGGCCGATTTCTGCTAGTCATGGCGACTTCTCAGTGAGCCGCATGAAGCTGTTTATCTATTTAAGCCGCATGAGTTTTGCCACGTGGCAACCTAGGATTTCTGACGGATCGGGTCAGAGATCTTCTTCTTTTCCCAAAGAGTCTGTCATTATGGCGGAGCCATTATGACACTTTATGTCAGAGCCGTCACAGTTGTCGAGTCGTGCCAGAGCATTAAATGAGGCCACTACTCAAATGGCCAGCTGTAGGGAAGGATCACAAGGGGATACGTGGCATCGATCGAGCCGCATATTCCTGCTGAACCGCATACACTCTTCGAGCCGCATGAGACTGAGAGTCTTCCTTTGAACCGTATAAGACAGCTCCTATATGAGCCGTATGGGCTTCGTATCCGGAGCCGCATAGACCATTATTCTGATATTTTCTATGCTTCTACAAATATCTCAATACAATCTTAATGTCTCATAAAGCTAGAAAATAAGATAAGTCTAGACTAAGCTAATGGCAAGTCCTCAGTGACTACTGGATCCTCCTGAGGGTCCAGGTCACCTGTGTCAACTAGGCCTGCTCCATAATAAGTATCGCAACAATCTTCATAATCTGTAATATTTTCAACAGGTCCAGTCAGGACATGAACGAATACATATCTCTCATACAGTTCATAACATGAAAGGAAAATATGAACAAGCTATAGAATAATATACATAAAACGATGTAAAGAAATAGTAGAGAGACGGTAAAAAGAAGAACATGATATAGTAAAAATAGATATACATGATATAGATAAAAAAAACTGAACTAACTATGTGATTAAGAGCACATGTTTGGCTATGTAAACAGGCTTAGGTTATACATGACTTAAATCTAATTTGGAGTTGTACATGATAATGGTGTAGATCACATAACCAAATAAATACTCCCCTGCCCCCAATCAGTACACAAGGATCTGTCTAGGTTATGTTATTGCACATGAAATGTAGTGTCTCACATGGAGGATCAGTCCATATGAAACAACTGGTTTATACATGAAAGGCTCACATGATCATGAGTGTATATGAATGTCACATAAGTATACATGAATAAATACAAATACAAAGAGTAGACGATGCACATGATAAAGTACAAGAGCACAATATACCCGATGTATCCGAGGGTATAACATTGCATGAAGAGATCCATATAGTACTAATCCGTGATAACATCGTGACAGCATCAAGTAAACTAGTCTATAACAAGTGAATATGTCCAAATAAGTATGAAACGGTCAGAGAATGTACTCACTTGATAATCCAAGCTGCTGATAAGGAAGTGTAACTAAAATGGAGTGATATAATCCTATTTAAAATAATCATAAGCCACAACATGGTCTAAAATATCGTAAGAAAGGTCTACAATACAATTCTACATGATTCTAGGTCAAAGTCAACCCTTAGTCAACTCTGGTCAAACCTGGTCAACTCTGGTCAAACCTTATCAACTATAAGTCAACTAGTCCGTTTACTAATTTTTAGGTCAAGCACAAGTTTCCAAGTCATTCTAAGTTCGTTTGAGTCGATTTGGATCAAGTTTGACCCAAAGTTGACTTTTGTCAACATGGTCAACTTGTCGGTCGACTCGGCCATTCTAGACTCCTTGATTCAATCCTAAACTGACTCAATACTCCCTATGTTACATTCACAAGCAAACAATTACATATATATATATATATATATACACACACACACACACACACACACACACACCCACCACACACACACAAATACACACACACACACACACACACACACACACACACACACACACATATATATATATATATATATATATATATATATATATATATATATATATATATATATATATTTTTTTTTTTTTTTTTGACGCAAAACCTTTTATTGATTGACTGATAATAGAGAGAGTCTTTAATACATCATCTGATTCATAAAAAAGCAAAAGGAATAGTCTTCTTGTGGTTGCATCTAGCCAGAGCCTTCATAACCTGTCTCCGAACCTCCTTCTTGAGTAACTCCACTGGAAACTTGAACTCCTCATAGCGCCATTTATTCCTATTCTTCCACATAACCCAGATAACAGCTCCAACTACAATCTCCTTGAAATGTAAATTAGGCGGTGACCACCAAGAGTTAAATTGATGCAGTAGAGTACTTGGTCGGGTATTAATCTGCAGCTCAGATCGGAAAGCTTGCCAAAGTGCTAATGAAATGTCTCCATCATGAAATATATGTTCCAATGTCTCCTCATTCGGCTCAATGCAGCAATGACTTTGTGATGGTAGCTGGTAACCCATACTACGAACCTGATCATCAGTAGGAAGCTTATGATGTAAAACCCTCCATAAAAGAACAGACCATTTCACAGGCACACACGAGCTCCAAATATGCAGGAAATACGGTTGTCGTGGAAATGAAACTCGAACCACCTGCCATGCCGCCGAGACAGAGAACTTGCCCAAAGTATTCGACGACCAAATCCATTCACCATTGGCCTCAATGATCAAGTGGTTAGACAACTCTCTACCTTTAAGTAAACGCCACCACACCTGTGAGCATTTTTGAGGAGCACCTACATCATCCAAAGATGAAAATTTGCAATACCGAGCTTTAATATATTTCTGCCACAGCCCATCTCTAGTTTTGAGTTTCCACCATAGCTTAACAGTGAAGGCATCCATAGTCTCCTTGAGGGACCTCACTCCAAGCCCAGCTTCATCAGTCGGTCTTGCCATTGTTTGCCAACTCGACCATATGTACTTCTGATCCCCCCCAGTAGTTCCCCAAAAAAATCGAACAAACATGTCCTCCAATCTGTTAATAACCGCCTGGGGAGGGTTACATGCAGCTAGCGTGTACATAGGAATGGAAGTTAGGACTGATTTGATCAATATTAATTTACCCCCATACGAGAGAGTCTTCTGCTGCCACCCCTCCAATCGTCGACGCACCTTTTGTATCAACTCCTCATAGAGAGATGTATTTCTCATCCCCACCGCCATAGGGCAACCAAGATAAGTAAAAGGCAAAGCCTTAATAGCAAAGCCTGTAATGTTGTGAAGCTCATCCAGTCTATCAAAAGGAGGGTAGACATAAATTGAAGATTTGGATGCATTAACTTGTTGACCCGAAACAAGTTCATATCTCCGCAGCAAATCAGATATCAACTGAACGGAACGAACATCTCCAGCTGAAAATATAAGAATGTCATCGGCAAAAGCCAGATGACTAATTGTCGGGCAACCACTAGGAGAATAATAATGAGAGAAAGAAGTATTGTGCACCAAATTGTTCAAATTCCGTGATAGCACCTCAGCAGCTATGATAAAAAGAGCAGGGAAAAGCGGATCACCTTGGCGAACTCCTCTGAAAGCTTTGAAAAAACTAGAAGTCACTCCATTGATAATGGTAGAATACCAGACATTATTAATCAGGCAGAAAACCATGCTAATCCAGCGCTCATCAAAGCTAAATCGCCGCATAACAGCCATTAAGAAGCTCCAGTCTAACCGATCATAAGCTTTAGTCATGTCGAGCTTAATAGCTATGTTGCCACCTCGATTCTTTTTAGGCATTAAGCTGATCAATTCTTGTGCGAGCAAAATATTATCCACAATTTCCCGACCTTGCAAAAAACCGCTTTGTTCAGGCGATATCAACTTAGGGAGGATAGGGCCCAGCCTTCTGGCTAATAGTTTAGATATGATCTTATTCATCACATTACATAAACTAATAGGCCTGAAATCAGCCATCCTGGTTGGATTAGGGCATTTAGGAATGAGAACCAGTGCTGTGCCAGGGATTGCCTTAGGCAATTCAAATCCTGCCACAAATAGTGAGACAGCCTCGAGTATATCATCAGCAATCAATTCCCAACATGTGATGAAAAAGAGTACTGTGAAACCATCAATCCCGCCAGCACTATCAACATCCATACTACGGATGGTCTCGAAAACTTCCTCCTTGGATGGCGCAGCAATAATCCGAGCATTATCCTCCTCAGAAATGAGCCGAGGTATAGCTTGGAACAAACCCTCATCAGCCCCAGTAGGAGCACATTTGTATTGGCTTTCAAAATAGTCATTAGCAACCTGCTGAATTTCAGACAATTCCTGCTTGCGGACTCCTTCTTCATCAAATATATGATGAATACGCAATTTCCTTTGCTTGTTTCCAACACAATCATGGAAATATTTTGTATTACGATCCCCTTCAATATCCCAGCACAGCCGAGCTTTTTATTTCCAGAAAGAATCAACAATAATATGTTTTTGCTTCAAGAATGCTGTAGCCTGATGTAAATGTCTCCTCTTATCAATAGACCTGTCACTGTCATAAGCCAATTTCGCAGCCAGCACATCATCCTCCGCACGATTAACTTCCTAAAAAATATTGCCAAATGTACTATGACTCCACGTGGACAGAGCCCTTCTACATGCAGTCAGTCTGATGCTAACCCTAACAAGCCCATTAGGGTGATCAACCGAACCCCATGCCTCCTTAACCACCTGCAGAAACGAATCATGCTTAGTCCAAAAAGACAGAAATCTGAAACTTTTGCGTCCACCATCATGACGAGATAATAACTTAACAAGTAGCAGAGCATGGTCAGACTCAGCTCAGTTTAGATGGTCCTCCATGGTCAGTGGAGCCAAACTAAGCCAATCCGACGTAACCATCATCCTATCCAGTCTAGAGCCTTGTCTATCCCCAATATTGGATTTGATCCATGTGAATTTGCTCCCTGAGTAAGGAAGATCAGTTAAGCCAGCCGTCACTTGGAAGTTTAGAAACTCCTGTATAGAAACCTGGCATGCAGCTCGTCCTCCAACTTTCTCATCCGACGAAACAACTGCATTAAAATCACCCCCCACCGCCCATGGCAGGTGATTAGCAGTCCTCAACTGAAGGAGCCTATCCCATAGATGTCTCCTACCCTCCTTCTTAGAATGCCCATGCACAAATGTAAACATAAGTGGCGCCTGAAGACTCTCATTTTGAAAGGAGACAGTGATGGCTTGGTCAAAAACATCCAAAAGATGGAGTGAACATCCAGCCCTAGCCATCACCCATATGTTGCCCTTATCATTACTGAAGGCTGTCGTAAACCCCAACTTCAATTGATAGTGAAACAATTGAGTCTTAGAAACTTTCGGCTCAATAACTGCAAGAAGTTGCACCTTATTCCCTCGACAAAGATTCTTAAGCCTTTTAAAAGCCACTGTGTTTGCTACTCCTCTTATATTCCAGCTTAATAGGTTAAACATTAGAGAAGACTTGGGGTTTACCAGATTTAGTGGAAGCAGTCGACCGGAGGACACGATCGGAAGGCTCTGGAGGGCGTTTGGTTCTCTTTGGAATGGTCGTCGGCGGCACGGCAACCCCTTCTTCCTTGTCTTGCTCAGCCTCCACCTCGTCTGCCCAACTGGATATTTCTCCTTCCTTTTCACTGTCCGCGACCGCCCCACTCGGAGGAACTTCGGCTACAGTATCACCAGTGGGCTGTAGGGTTTGGTCATTAACTTGGGGAGGAGTAGGATCCCCCAATTCAGTATGTGGTTCAAAACCCTGGACAGTACCATCCAGGTTATGAATAGGCTCGTTCTCCGGGGAAAACCCATTCTCTTTGGGGGCTGCAGTCCCATCGCCTGCAGATACCAAGGCAGTATCATCTTCAGGCTGGGAATTAATCCCTTGACACTGTGTAGGTGCTGCATTCTCCGGGTGAACTTGACTACTGGATTGGCCAACAACTTCATGTTGAAGAATATGTTGCACGATCGGAACTGACTTCTGAATCTGAGGAGCAGGCTCAATATGCTGGGGCTCTTTACCTTTATCCTTCTGTTTAAATTTACAGTGATCAATTAAATGACCTTGGTGGCGGCAGTGAGAGCAATAAAGAGGTGTAGTCTCATAGTCAATCAACTGCCAAAAACTACCACTAGGCAAATTAATACGAATACGACGCTGAAGTGCTTTAGAAGCATCAATCTCCATGAAGATTCTTGCCATACTCGGTCTGGATAGATCTGCAGTAGCCTTATCAATTTTCAGAGGGTGTCCAAACACGGAGGCAATGGCGAAAAGAGCATCCTTCGCATATAGATAATGAGGAAGGTTTGGAAGTGTAACCCAAACAGGAATTTTAGGCGATTCATATAAAGGCAAAAATTCCGGATCCCACTTGAAAACCCTCATGGGAGCACGAGCAATATACCAAACCTCTTTTGATCGAAGTCGAAGAAAATCCGACTCAGTTGAAGGCCGAATAAGAACGTGTTTGTCATCGATCACTCCAGCCTTAATAGATCCAGAGAACTCGAATCCAGCCCGTGCCTTCCGAATCAGTTCGATCGGAGAACGGGAATGAGAAAACTTCCCCACCAAAGCAAACTTTAGTGGATCTGACAGTGCAGCTTCCTCCTCCACAGAGAAAGAAATTGCAGGAACTCCTTTGAAGGATGTGATCGAGCGTGGGGGGGATCACAAGGGACACCACAGGGGCCCCTATGACCGCCTCAGCGAAGGACTTGGCCGCCATCAACCCTACAACAAAACAAAATAGGGAGACCATCGATCAAGTGATTCAGGTGGCTGAGAAGACCCCGGCCCGGCCAAAGGCCACGCCGGCGTCGGTGTACAAAGGCTAGGGTTTCTCAAGGGCGGCAGCGCAAGGGCTCCGCGAGTCTCGATCGTATCCTCATATATATATATATATATATATATATATATATATATATATATATATATATATACATAAAGAGGAAAACCCATATATATACATAAATAGTAGATAAATAGGGTACAAACCCAACGACCACTCCCTGCAAGTCCAGAACCTAATTAACCTATTATAAACTCATAAATTATAACTAAAATCTCAGGAAATCAAATTATGACAAAAATCAATTCGATATTTTTTTTAGTCGAAACCCAAAAACTCAATTCGTGACCCAAATCACAAAATACCCAACTAGAACCCGCAAAACTTGGCAAACACGAAGGAGTCTATGTGTATGACATGCTCGGATACTCACGGGGTCGAACCCGTGTCCGTATCGTGTCTACAGAGTGCGTATCGGAAAACCGAATACGCGTGTTGTAACGTGTACGTGCACGTGCGTTTCGCCCGATTGGACACCGCACACAACGCGAGAAGCCTCGTGCTCATGCACGTAGCTAGGTAGGGTCCCGGACTAAGTCTAGGATACATTGACATGACACCACGTTGTGTCTACGCGACACAAGACACGCGAATCCCGTGCGGCCTGTGCGCGCGCGCGTGCGTGCCCGTGGGCGCGTGTCGAGCCACGCCGTGTCGAGCCACGCCGTGTCTCGAGATTGAATCCTGGGTAGCCCAGGTATAGGATTTCGTGCTTGTGCTCCTGGAACAGGTCCTCGTCGCATCGTGTTCGCATACAAAGGCCGTATCAACGGCACTTTTCAGCCGCGTGCACGATGCTCGCTAAATCGTGTGCGTTGGATTTCTTCGCGCACGCTTTATGAAATGTCATGAAATTTTAGGAGCATGTGGGCAGAGGTTGCCCCCACACTCCCATAAACTTTTACGCAAAACGGAACCCTATGCGTCGAGTTATGATGCACAGGCAGCAGGGCTTGCACGGGGCCGTGCACGAGCCTCGTGCTCGCGTGTCCGTGTCCGATTCAGACACTGAAATCGTGTCGAATCAAGATCCATCTTCATGAAAGTTATTACAAATAATATTAGCAAGGAATTCATGAAAACAGAATCAAAAAATAACAATTTTCAATTCTAAGTGGCATTTCGTCGAACACGTATTTCGTAGGACCGACACGTGTCCGATACGGCTATCAAACAAAATCACAAACCTACCAAACTTTGTGCACAGGTCTGGGGTACCTATATGGATGCATCTACGAAGAAAAAATAGAATTAACAAGTGTTTAGAGAGATTTACCTATTGAGTGTCAAAACTCAATGAAACAAGCCTCCCAAACCTGTCGATTGTCGATTCCCTCCGGTCAAATGCCTCTGATCCCTCGCTAGCAAGTCTCTAGTAGGTTCCTCTCCTCCCAATGGTCACAAAGCACTTTGTTTGGAAGGATTTGGGTGAGAAACGAGAGAATTGGACCTTTGGAAGAGAAGGGAAAACTAGGGTTTTGGATTTGTGAAGGCAATTTGGTTTCTCACAATAAAAAAAAAGGGAGGGCTGCTGTGTTTTGTCGGCCAAGCATGGGGGTATTAGGGTTAGGATTTAGTCATGGGCCAAGCACTCCTCAAGTTGCTAAAAAGGCCCATTGACAAAAAGGCTTAAGGCTTAATGAAAATAGCAAAAATGAATTAAATGATTCTTAAAAATAGATAATAATTCTAAATTAAAATATAGAAAGCCAATAATAAATCTAATTACATTATTAGGCTTCTAATCGAGGTTGATTAGGGTTATACCACCTTCTACTACCAAAACACCAATCAAGCCACACACTAATCAATTTAATTAATAAAAAATAAAAATAAAAATAAAAATCAAATTAGCACATAATGACTAGAATACCCTTAATTAGAAAATTAAGTGTGACAAATCTACCCTCCTTAAAATAATTTCGTCCTCGAAATTAAAGTGGTCGTACTCCTTCTAGGTCAAACCCCCAACAATCATAATCATAAGAAAACTTATCTAAATCATGCAGTTGGAAAGATATCGTACAGGGTTATGGCAGGTAATATCAGTCTAGGCCTCATTATCTAGCCATTATAGTCATACTAAATCGAAAGTAGTCATAAGTTATCAAAACATATAAACAATATGGTAGGATACAGTAATCATCAAGACAGGATAAGGTATAGGTCAAGAACTCACCTCTACTAGGTCTGTTAGTTGGAACTCTCTCATAGAGATAGGCCTCGACTAGAGGCAGGTGCAGTAGGACAGTCTCGTATATTGTGTGCAGCTGACCCACAAAATAAGCAAAACTTCTGTCTTCTCCTACAGCAGTCCCATATGTGACCAGGCTTCCTACAGTAAGCACATGTAGGCACTTGCTCAACTGGTCTCTACTAGACAGGAATCTGAACTGGATAGGCTGGTCTAGGCTAGAAGCCGGGGTACTCCTGAGGCTCTGGGTATACACTGCTCCTTGCTCTATTGGGACTAGGATCTCCTCTTAAATGCATAGTCCCACGACAGTTGGATAATGAGACTCTGCTCGCTCATAAGCTCAGCCTGAAGTCTCTGTACCTCTCACACATCCTGAAGAAGTCTGTAAATTTGAGCCCACCAGGAATGACATGGGGTACCACTCCTGGAGGCAAAGGAAGGCCCTCAGTCTCCGGCTGAACTGCAGCCCTCTCATGAAGGATAGAAGATGGAGGAACACTCTCCGGTGAGGCTGCTAACACCTCCTGAGCAATGGAAGGGGGAAGTACAATCTCGGTCTCATCCGGAACTGCAGCTGTGCACTGGGGACAGACTCTGGTCATGGGTGTCATACTAAAAAAAGATAAGGAAAACAATAAATTATCTGGCTGTAAGGCAGTCTATCATCCTATATAAAAATGGGTAATTATAAAAAACAACTAATAATTAACTATATAGGGTTACTATTTCAAAGATGATCAAAACCGAAGGTTTAAAGCACGACTTGTCAATAGCTTTGAAATCCAATCACGATATATATAAAAGAAATTGTCACGACCGGCACCCGTTTTTTCGGATACGAGTCGTGTCCAAGCCGGCCTACGCCGTAGAGTCGACGGTAGAACGCTGTCAAGTCCGCAAGAAATAAAAGCTTAAAATAAACTTTGTTGCTCATTCATATTTCTAAATTTAATTACAATATTTATAATTTTTATAATTAAAGAAAATATAAAGTTTTTCATGATTAATGAAAATGATACAACTGCTATCTACTTCTAGGTTTCTGTCTGGAAGTATACCGTATCTCCCAAAGCTAAGTGAAGCCACAGCTAACCTGAATATTGTTGGTTTCCAGTCAGGAATGGAACGAGTATAATCTCACAATAAAATTAATAAATGACAAAATCCATAAATCTGTAATAATACTGAAATATATGATAAGGGATAAACAGGAAATCATGGCAGGAATATATAAGTAAAAGCAGGAAGACATAGTACACACGACAAGCAATGACAAGAAAACTGAAATATAACAAGACTATATCTAACAAGTGATTTGAAATACACTTTCAACATGTAAACGGCTAGGAGGTAATTCCGGCACCCCGTACGTGAATTGTGCGACTGCTATCAGACAAGAATAGACATTTTGGAGATATTTCTGGGTATATTTACATGTCTACTAATGTACTTTCCTGCCCGGCTAGTATCCATGGATTCAGACATGTCACGAACACGAAAATATATTGGTCACGAACAACGTGCAAGAATCCATAACTACTATCTCGTGTGACAAGCGTGGCAAGAATCAGCATGGTATCAATGTAAAACAATATTAACTACAAGAAGTATAGAGATAATCAAATACGAAAACTATCAGAGATGTACTCGCCTGGGTCATGTGCTGGTGAAACCGATAGTCCTGTCAGATCCAGAATAGTTCCATTACCTAGGTTCGATATGAAGGAGCTCGGGTCCGCAAGAAATTAGATATATGATTAGTCACGATTCGAATTGATGTTGGAAGAAATTTTAGTGTAAGACAAATTATCCCCTTAATCCCAATATATATTTTTAAGGAAAATTATTTATTTATAAACTTACTTAATCATAACCTTTTTAGAAAATACTAATGATAAAAATAATAATAACAAGAATAGTGAAACCCCCGTTAATACGCATGGGTTATATTAGCCTAAAAATATGAATAGAATCTAACTAAATATTTGGGGAATCCGATTTACCCGTAAATCAATTTCCTAAGTACGCATATAAATGCAAGCCCCCAAGATAGGGCTTAAAGCCCAACATGATTTTTTTTATAAATAACATTTTAGAAAATTATCTAACATATGTATTTAACAAATACAATATACGTATAAGTAATACTAAAAATATAACAATTTACATATAAAACAGTAATTACCTATGCCTGCACATATTATATTGCAAGAATGTATAATCTATCAAATACCACATGTACATATATTGTACACACGTTTAATATATATAGTCAATAACACAGTACCCCTAATATATATTTTCCAAATTACAACAATTCAGATATTAATAACAAGAGGATAAATAAATTATATCTATTTTTATTGCAAGGTTGTTAGGTCCAAAACTTCATTAATATATATCTACCAACCCAATCCAATGCCCAAATTATTTGCTTGTTACAACTATTATTTGGTAACTTATAATAACAAAAATAGTAATAATTAATAATAATAAAGATAATAATAGTAATACTAATATTTATAACCTATAGGCCATGGGCCTTAAGTCCTTACTGGACTTCCCAAAATAAATCAAAAGTAATTGTTCATCAATCATAAGGTAAGAGAGAGAATGGAGAGAAGCTCACCCAAAGCTCCATACGCGCAGTGCGCCTGGGTCGCGGTCGGAAAGGACCCCACCACCGAGAGCCTTCGACGGGACTCCGGACGGCTCGTCGGACTTGGGCAGAGGCTCTGCTCGTCGTGTTGATAGCAGCGCCCGAGATGGCCGGAGAAGAGGGGCGCGCGTCTGGAGAACACGAGAAGAAACGCCGGAGGTGCTCGCCTGACGTAGGCAAGGAAGGATGGCGGCTTGGCGGTGGGCGGACCAGATCTACGACGGATGGTCTGCGCCGGGAGCTGTTCGCCAAGGCGGACTCCTCCGAGTAGGATCGGTAGCGAGACGCCGTGTGACTCGAAGCGTGGCGCCAGCACCGAGGTACGGTGGCTCCGCCGCACAGCGACGTCGTCAGCGGACAAGGACAGCGGAGAAGCGGGCTTGGCCAGATCTTGAGGATCGGAGGAAGGAAGTGCGGTAGTCCGGGGAGATCGTGGCGATTGAGGGGCGGCGCGCGGAGTGCTGGAGGACGCGACATGGTGGTGACGCTGCCGTGTTCGACCAGGCGTCGGCACGACGGCATCGTCGAGAACTTCCACCCGGCTGCAATGAGTGGGGTGTTGACCTGGCCGTAGTCTGGGCGGAGCTGTCGGCGGGCGACAACACAAATGAGATCGGGAGCGGCGTTGATGCCAGGGTGGCCAGCAAAATGGAGGTCATCGGATCGGTGTCCGGCCAGGCACTGGAGAAAAGTCGTCGGGGGAGACGTCGGCTGGGCACCGCTCGCGACATTGGGCCGTCCACACGCGAAGGGAGGCGTCACGAAGTGGAACGGTGGGTGCTGGTGGTTCCAGGTACGACGAGCGGGCTTGGATACGTCGGCGCCTGGACTCGGCAGCCACGGCGAGCACAGGAATGTACTATGTGGGGATGTTTGTTTACTGTAATGGTGGTGGTTTTGGTGTTGGACGCACGTCGGTATGGTTGTTTGTAACATTGGAATAAGATGGAAACGACACAAACGCACGGGTCCAGACACGACACAAGTTTTTGTTATTATGGCTGGTGGTGATGATGGTGATGGTGGTGGTCACCTGGTAATGGGATCGGATCGATTGTCACGATGGTGATGGCGGGGAAGTTGGAAGCTAGGAAGGAGGCTCTTCCCAGGTCGACGTTGGATTGACATGGATGGGGAGATAGAGATGGAGAGAGAGGGATGCGGCGGGTGAGGCTTCATCTGGTGGTAGCGATAGAGGTGGCGTTGGAAAATAAATGTCATGGCGTAGGGAGAAGGAGGTTCTGGTATATATTGGTGAATTAAGAGTTATTCTTTTCTACTTATAATTGATCAATCACAATAGTTTAAAGATAATATTTGACACTATCCAAATGAATTGAAATATGATAGTATAATTTGAATCTTACTTCAAATAATACTCCTCGTATTTAAATATAATCCTTGAGATAATCAAAATAATTTAAAGTGTACTTTTAATATAAAAAAAATCTTATTAAAATAATTTCATAAATCTATTATCATTTGATAATTAAATACAACTAAATTCAATAGACATTTAAATGAAAATCAATCAAATACAATTGATTTAGAATGTTCAATTTGATATACATATGATCAAATAGCATTTAAAAAAAAGGTATCCTATAAATTCAAATTTCTACAATATAAAATAGCTATATCTTAAAATCTTATTTTAAATTAATTTTGACAAATCCCTTCGTCAACTAAAAGAATTTCAAATTAAAATTTGTTTTCCAATATCAAAAATATTTACCAAAAATAAAATGTCATGCCCCAGTACCGGAATACTGAGACGGGCTAGGCCGGCTACACCGTATGAGGTATATGAACGTCATGCGACGATTGTGGATGTCAAGAGACTAGGGGGTGCATGCCACAACCAGGTCTCCTATGGTCCCACAGAGCATCTATGTCTCAATCAATCAAAATAAGAAGCAGTAAATAATGATCATATAAGACAAAGCAGTAAAGCATCCCCGACGCTTCATCAAAATGATTAATGAGCCTAGCTATACAAAATGATGAGCTAGTGAATACTATATCATACATGATCATGAAGCTAGTGAATACAAAATGCTACACTAGCAAAGTACCAATATACATGATCACTATATCAGTCTAGATCTAATATAATACATCATGTTGACCGAAGTCTGAGAAAGTCTCAAAATAATATAGCTAACACATGCCCTAGCTAACACCACCAAAATGAAATAAAATACGAGCGGTACAAAAAGGGAACCCACTCGCGAGGAGGAACAACCGCAGATCTAAGCAGGCGGCGGGTCATCCAGAGAAAGGTAGGGAGAATCCTCGGGCTCCAGCGGTAAATATGGCCAAACAAAACCAGTGGGGTCAGGCCCCAAATAGCAAGTACCACAAGGAAGCTCGAGGTGCACGACAAAACCCAACAACAACACAATAACATAATGACAGAAGTAAATAAATGCAGATCGAGACTAGTGTGGTACCAATGCACGTATCTCAAGAATATAAATGACTGAATGGAAATACTAAAAATATAGCTATGGAACAGAATAATCCGATGAGCAACAAGGGGTTTAGGAACTACTAGGAATCGGAGCTACAACCCTTAAACCAAACAAGGACTGGGTTACAGATCTTTTTCCTAGCAGAACTTAGCCTCTGGCCACACACCGACACAAGAGTATATAAGCTAACACACAATCAAAAGTGCACGGCCAATCATTACCTACGGCTTGCTATCATTAACTAGCTAGGGTTGTCACAATCCTAATTACTAGTATGCAAGTTGAGGATTTTTGCAACTACCCGACTGCAGATACCCGGATGTCCAGGGGTACGAGAAGTACATCTATTGTCCAACAAGACTACTGGCAGATGAAACGTGTCTAGACTTGTAACATGAACAACCATATTATATACTAGCAAAAGAAAACATATAACTGACTGTGCCGCAACCCGGCACGCCATGTGTCTCGATCGTATATCAATACGCACAAACTTGGTAGGTCATGGAGCCCTTGCCTAGCAGGGTTGAGCCATGCCTCATGGGGCCCTTGGAGCTCGGGGTTGGTAGTGCGAATTTCCTCCTACAATGATCTACTTGAATTTACTAGTCATTTACCTTATCATATTCATGTCAAGTTCTCAAATCGTGGACACTCAAGAATTTTCTAAGATGACGTGTGTTATGTACGAGTAATTCGTAAGTTATCATTTACGAATATCCTCGTTCTAACATCACGTGATACACGGAACAATACTCACACTCGATTGTCCAGTGCCAAGATGCAATAGATAACATTCAACAAGCTATATCCATGGTGTCAAGAAAGAACATGTATTCATATCTCGGGTCTAGAAATCAATAAGAAAGTCAAGTCATGAGTGCGCTACTACGAGCCACTAAATCAAGCTAGGCATATATAGTAATCTGGGGTGCACCATAACAGGCACTATCTATAATTTGGACATAGAACAATACATGAACATAAGCATGTACCATGTATATAGAGTTTACAATCATTCTTTAACTATCCAAGGTCATCTAATCATGTTAAGATTCCATTACAATCGAAAAAATATCAAAAACGGACAAAAACGGCAAAAATGACAAAAACAGCCTAAAACGGCATACTAGCGGTATACTGCGGTATACCGGTCTAATGACAGAAGGTTTCTGGTGCAAAAACTGGCATACCAGCGGTATACCTGAGGTATACCATTTTTCCAAACAGCAACAAAATTCAGATTTTTGCCAAAACTTGTTTCGGCTATAAAAACTTCGTTTTTAATCAAAATTCGGACTTTCAAAAGTCAAAATTGCATAGAATTGAATTTCCAACAACATGGAAGTATTAGTTTTCACAAATTAAAACATTTGATAGATCAATACCTCAAAATACTTGAAAATTATATCTAGAAACTCAGATCTACGCAATATTGTCGATCAAAACCAAAAGTGCTATATATTAAACATGTTAATAATTTAGAGGAGCATATTATAGAACAATAAAACTTTAATTTCTATGGAAAACAAAAATATCATGGTCATGTCACTTTTGAGCAAGATGTACTTGTCGAGGTTTTAGCAACCGAGCCTAATCTTTTACTCCACCACCAAGAGGGGTTCTGAAACCACACTTAGGCCTCAAGACCAAGCCTTCCTAAGCTTGAGGAAGAGAGAAGAGAGTGAAGGGAAAATGGTGAAGGGAAGAAAAGAGAGAGGAGAGAGAAACTCATAGGATATATATAGAATGGGTAAATTAATCGTGACCGTTGGATCGTGATCCATGTCACATTCTAGGTCAATTCTAGCCATTGAAAGAAAATATAATGCATCTACACTATTCAAGAAAATATCTATATACTATTCATCAAAATATCCAAAACACTATTTATAAAAATATCGGAAACACCATTCACGAAAATATCTGAAATCGAAATATCTAAAATGTGAAAAATCTGTCCAGACAGCATGCCGTCGGTATACTCCGGTACACCGTCGGTATGTCGGTCAAGAAGAAAACCTATAATTTGGGAAAATTTTTAAAGTATTCCGAAAACTGAGAAAATACGAAATATAATACAAAATACGTATCCGGATATAAATATCGATACTTTGAGACGAGTCTCACACACGTATAGTCACGCCTCAGTGCACTAATTAAATAGCACCGCAGTGCATACTAATATTGTATCTCAATATACACTTTGAAAAGGTACCAGCACATATAAAGGTAATCAGGTCACGAACATGGTCAAGTCAGGAAGTCACACGGACCTCTCGTGACATAAAAGTCACATATGAAATCTGATTAAAGTGAAACATGAAGATTCTTGGAGCCAACACAAGGATCTACCACTTTCATGTTAGAAGTTGGGAGAAATTCTAGTCATAATGCAATCAATAGGACACAAAATATACAAAAAAAGCCAAAATAGGCACTATGCGGCCAAGGGTGGATGGGCTCATGCGGCTCAGGAAGGCTGGGCCATGCGGCTCAGGACGAACGGGCGCATACGGCTCAAGAACAAAAGTCCATGCGGCTGAAGGTTAAAGGTTCATGCGGCAGAAAGGATGCGCGCTCGTGCGGCTGTATGGGAGTAAGCTCATGCGGCTCAAGAGTGAACGGGTGCATATGCGGCTGCGGGAGACCAACGCCATGCGGCCAAGCGATACGCGCATATGCGGCTGCGGGAGACCAACGCCATACGGCCAAGCGATGCGCACATATGCGGCTGCGAGGGAGCAACACCATACGGCTAAGGAAAATAACTTCATGCGGCCAGGAGAGGGAACAGGGTATGCGGCTGAAAGCATGCGAACTTATGCGGCTAGGAATGTGGGTGTTCATGCGGCAAAAGTTCAAGGACAGCTTATGCGGCTCAGAAACCCACAAGGCCATGTGGCTAAGAAGTCAAAGCCTATGCGGCAATAAGGACTCACCACATAAAAGTCATACAGTTGAGCAATTAAGTCCGCATGACTTCATGCGGCTGAAACTGCTTATGCGGCCAGACAGCTTATGCGGCTGGAACTACTTATACGGCTGGGACTGCTCATGCGGCCAGACCGCCATAAGCCACGCTGCAATGGGGAAACTTGTCGCATGAAAGTCCATGCAGTCAAGCACTGTTCTTCTTCTCCATTTTTCGAGAAGAAGAACTAGGAAAAGCCATGGCTTCAAAGCTTCATAACTCCTTCATCCAAGGTCAGAACTCAGACTTCCATAGGTCAAAATGGGGCAGAAAGAAATTCTCTATAACATGGAACCATCAAAACTTGAGAATAACAAGGTTAAGTAGATCAAAACGAAGGAAAACCGAAAATGACATAAACTTAGATCTACAAGCATTTATCTACGAAAATCAAAAATGCTAAGTAGTAAACTTGTAGAGGATGATGAGAAGAACAATATAGACAAATCATAGATAAATCATATCAAAGAAAAATAAAAAAATGAAAAATGCAAGAATCTCTCCATTTGGTGCAAGATGTACTTGCCTAATGGTTGGAAGAAAAATAAATGAAAAGAGTGAATGAATGAGGAGAGAGAGTGGGGAAGAGAATATATATAGGGGTTGGGTTGACTCAAAAAAAACCCTAATCTCAAGCATGCTCTTAACTATGTGACTAATGACATGTTAATCGACGAGATACTGTTCCATGCTATGGCCAGTTACAAACATATGATACATACAATCAAGATACAGGTGCCAGATACCATATACAGAAAAATAAATTTTTTTACTTATTCCGGGAATGGGGAGTGACATCTCTACCCTCCGTAGAAAAATTCCTTCCTTGAAATTTCGATAAGACTAGTCGAGCGCGCTCTCAGATCACGAAATACATTAATGACATATAGCAAGCACAATTATCAAACAAAACATGGCACATGAACAGTTTAAGAAAGCAAGAACAATTAAGTAAAAGCACAAACAATAATCATACCCTAGAAGGAAATGATCGGAGACATATGAATAAAATATGCCTCTCAAGTCAGGTAGGAATTCGTCCTCAAGGTCCTACACTGACTCCCAAAGTGGACAAGGGTCAACGCTTGAGATAAGTCGGTACCAATGACTAAATCAAGAACGAGACTCTGTCCAGGACGTACGCTCATAATCAAGACACATGATGAATATCACGTATCACATGATACGAGAGCAGATGAGTGAGACGAGAAAGTCGCCTTCACTCTTCGAATATAAAACTCAAGGAATTATAATAAATAATACTCAAAACTTACCCAAAATCTGACCACCTTTAGCCAACCTCTGCTCTAATACTCCAAATTTTTCTTACCTTTGCCCCTGCCTACCCTGGCCCTACTGTCCAACCTGATGTTGTGCTTGTCGGTACATCTGAGCTTGTATCAGTAATGGATGCTGGGCTAGTGGCCATACTGCTAGTGCTGGCCTTCCTGGTCTCTATGTCACTACCATATTTCTAGTTTGAGGGTATTTTTGATATTTTGGGGTAATTTGTGTTTATTAGAATTTATTTGAATTTATGGGAATTTTTAGGAATTATTTTGGAATTGTTTGGATGAGAGTTGACTAGGTTGACTTTGACTACTTTTGACCCTTGTAGACCAACCTAGAACCTAACCCTAGTTAGTATGGACTTGGTTAGGTTATATAACTCTAGTCTAACCTAAGCTAATCCTTAGTTTGGTCAATAGACTCTAGTTAGCAATAGGAATTAGAAAGCCATAAGTCATGACTTATGATTTAGAACCATTGATAAATCAATTTAAGTCATAGCCTTGTAGATTAGCCCAAAGCCCAAGAAATTACAAAACCCTAGCCCTAGACTCATATGGTCGGCCACCATATCTTCATTGGTAACCCCACCCTATAAAAACTCTCTTACTTTTAGGGTTGCCTCTTTTAGGAAAGATCAAGTTTAAAAAGAGGTTTGTTCCTACTTCATTTAATCCATAGAAATTCCATTCCATGTCCTTTTTCATTCAAATCTCTTCCGTTAGGTTTTAATATACCTAAACTTGCTATTATTGGAGTTTTATTTCAGTTTGATATTGATTTGTCGGATTGGAATATCAAGGAGAGGAGCTCAACAAGGGGAATTTTCTTGAAAGTTCATCTATAGGTAACTTCTTCAATACTCAGTAAAATTTTGATTTCTTTATACATTTAGGAAGCCCTAGGAGTCCCCTAAGTGGTTGCATTGGTTTCGTGTCGAGTTTCATAGGTTTCGTGTCTGTTTCGGACACGTATCAGACCTGTTCTTTAGTGTTTGTCGAAATGCCTCAAAGGGCATTTTGATTCTTTTTGTGCAATCTATTTGAATAGGAAAATTGTTTTTGATCTCGCTTACATGTTTCTATTGTACTGAGCACACTTTCGTGTCATGTCGAGTCGACACAGGCGCGTGGACACGCGGTGCCCACACGCGCGTACTGTCAGGATTAATCCCCTGCTACTCGGGGGCTGTAGCGGACACGACACGCAATAATATGACACGAGACTCGACACGCACCATGGGGCAGTGACTGACACACCACGTGTCAAGTCTCACGTGTCCACATGGCGTGTTGAGAGAGATATTAGTGTCGTACTGATTTCTTTACTGTGCAGTACACACGAGAAATCGAGCACTGATATGCTACTCGTATTCATGCTGGACACGTCGAGGACACGAACCAGGGTGCCCTAGTCCTAGCCCTAGTCCTACTCGACCCTCGGACACGAGTGCAAGACTCATTGAGTCGTGTCCTGCCTGCACGACTCCGTGTCCTGCCCGTATGAGACTGTCCTGTCAGTCTATACTGTAGATGACACTTGCTGTTTGGACACTTCGTGTCCACTTTTGTGGACATGAATCACCCTCTCTGACATGAACACTATTAGTATGTTAATTACCAACCTTTTAAATCGTATTTTAATGTGTTTTCAATAGTTGTTTGTCATTTTCCCAATTTCTGATACATATGTTTTCCTGTGGATTTCCAGTTTTGGGAATCGAACCTTGTCATCATTTTAACCTGTTTATTACTGTTAAAATATTGGTTTTAATTCTTATATTGGTTCTCCTATATGTTATCTTGTTGTGTGTCAAATTTTGTGTTGATTGGTGAACTATTGATTTCGAATTGGGCTAGGCATGTGTAGCCTGAACTGAATTCAGTTTCTGAATTTTGTGAGTTGATTTCCTTCCTTTCCTATGCAGTTGATAACTGAACTGTCCTTTCCAAATGATGAATGTTTTGAGTACTTACTAATTTCTTATGTTTAATTGATTCACTGTTTAGGATTAAAACAAGGAAACTGAATTGCTATGAACTGTTGTACATGATCACTGTTTAGATATCCTGAGAACATTGCCCTATTGACACTTTCCTGTAAACCCTTAACACATCCACACATATCTCACACCCTCACAGTTCACTCACCTGTGCTCATTTCACACACACACACACACACACACACACACACACACACACACTTTTACTCTCTCACTCACTGATTTTATACACAACTGTCATGTTATATACACACACACATGCCTCTCTTTACTCATTCACACACATTAGCATGCACACTTGACACCATGTTCACTCTCTCACACCCTCATGTATGTCACACACCCTATCACTCACTCTTCTCTTCTTTCTATCTCTCCATATATGTATATGTATGTATGTATGGTTATATATGATATATAATGTATATATATAGTAGTGTGCCATATAACTATATGTATGTACCTTGTATCTGTGAGTATATATATATTGTATATGTACTTGGTGTGTCATTAGTGTTTGTGTTTGGAGATGTGCTTGATTGATATGATAGGTTTATAGCCTTGTATTGTATGTTGATAGGCTAGTTTAACCTTGGTAGACCTAGACTAGATTAGTATAGACTAGTATAGTCTAGATTGGACTAGATAGGCAAGTTTGACCTAGTTTAGACTTGTTAGACCTAGTTTGACCATAGTTGACCAAGTTTGACTTCTAGGGTTGACCAGAGTTGACCAAGAGTTGACTTTGGCCTAGTTTGACCTAGATTTATGTAGAATGCATTGTAGTGTTTCATTTTACCATTCTGGACTTGTTGTGACTTATGCTGTTCTGATTAGGAGCTAGACACCACTCCTCTGACAGTACTTTCATATTGGACACTCAGATACCAGGCGAGTACATTCTCTGATCATTTCATATCCTGCTTAGAATTATTTCATGCATTAAATTACTTTACTTGTTACTGTCACGTTGGTCACACGGATTGGTACTATATAGATCCCGTCTTGAGATGTTATCCTTAGGGAGCATTGGGTACTACACGTTCTGTGCATTTTACTTACATGGCGTATCACTATGCTTCACTGGTTCTTTGATCACTTATGACATATACTCTTATGATCACAGAGTCTCGTAGAATCTCTTATCCCATTTTCTGGGTATCCTAGAATCTCTTAGAATCCCCATTTATGGGACATCCATGTATCACCCTTCGGGGACTTTGCATGGAATCATAACATAACCTGGTTGGATCCTTGTGTATTAATTGGGGGTACGGGAGAGTAGAAGTAGACATGTGAGTAATACCCAAGTAGTATCTTATCAAAATCTCTTCCATAGTGTCTTATCATAATTTCCTATGCCATTTACATGTCTATATTGTACTCTGACTCACTAGCCACTGTTAGTCTCTATTTATAGTAGATATTTCTATTACAGTTCTCTCTCTGTTTACATACTGTACTTCTTTCAGTACTTGTATCTTACTTTACTGCATGATTATATTTTCTAACCTGCTATGAACTATTGAGATGTACTGTACTCGCTCATGTCCTGACTGGACATGTTGAAAATATTATAGAGGACGAGGATGAGGCCTGTGTGGATACCTTCTACGGGGCAGCCCTAGACGACACTTGCGAGCTGGACTCTCAAGAGGACCCAGCTCTAGCTGAGGACATCACCCCCATTGCCTAGACTAGTTTAGTTAGGCTTATCTTACTTTATGTTGCCTTGAGACATGTTTAGCTAGACTTATTTTCTGTTCAGAGTTTCTGAGTTGTATATATTCTTTCATTCAGTAGCTGAGATTATGTACCTCTGGATATTTGCTGGGATTATCTTAGACTATTTTATCATCTATTTTTTCTTGAGTTCTATATCATATCGTGCTATCTCTTCCTTAGTTATGATTGAGTTTATTTACTGCTATGTCACCCCCATTCGGGGAGTATAAACTGTTTAGAGATATATTGCTAGATGTATGTTGACCTAGGACAACGTTCTACCGCCGATACTGCGGCGTAGGCTGGACTTATCCACGTCTCGTGCCCTTACTCTAGGGTGCGGGTCGTGACTCGTTTTTAGTGGTGGCCCATGCAGGTCTAGACTAGAAGTGTAGCGGTATTCGAACTAGAGTATCACTACAGCCTGCAGTAGAATATAGGACATTAATTTTAAGGTACTCAATCACTTTAGAAAAAATTCTTTTGTTGCCATCTAAATCCTTATTGTCAGCTGATCTCTTGAATTTTAATTATCCACCTTTGTTATTTTGCTTCTTTCTTAGAAATTGATACTCTTGTTTGTCTATATTCAGGATGGTAGAGACTCGATCGCAGCGTACCATTCATGGGGATGCTATAGAGAGGACTGCTACCTCTCAGCCAGTACAGCGGGCCAGGGGACTGCAGCTCCTGCCACCTCTTCTCGTATTGAGACCTCGGCAGCAGCAGTAGGGGGCATGCTTCCACCGGCTCGAAGGTAGGACCCAGTCATCGCAGAGGATCCCTTTCAGCAGCCGTCGCCTACAGGATATGTGGATGCAGTGCAGATATTCGCGTACTTCCAACAGTTCATATACCGGCAGCATGATCGACAGGACAGGGGCATGGAGTTGGCCCTTATGATGGTTGCAGCTCGACCAGTGGTTCAGCAGCCGAAGATACCGGAGATAGAGCAGTTCTAGAAGATGAGCCCCAGAGACTTTCTGGGGACAGAGGGGATCCTATATGCTGATGAGTGGATCGAGCATATAGAGAAGATCTTCCGCCTGGCCCAGATACTAGCAGATCTCCAGATTGAGGCCGCAGCTAGCCGGATACGAGATCTTGCTCACACCTGGTATCAGTCAGACCCAAGGGTGGGGGTAGCTGGGCAGACTTGGGAGAAGTTCAAGGGATTCTTCAAGAATAAGTTCTTCCTAGATTCAGCACTCAGAGCCTTGGAGTCGCAGTTCGAGAGCCTAGTCCAGGGGAGTCTTTCAGTGGAGGAGTACGCAGGGGAGTTCGACCGCCTCGGCAGGTTCGTAAAGGGCTTGAGCGAGACGGCGAAGGCCCAGAGGTTCCGGAAGGGCCTAGTCAAGGAGGTCAAGTCCTTTACCAAGGGCAACAGGGATGCCACATTCGAGGAGCTCTTGACGGAAACCTTGTTGGCAGAGGATGATCTTGAGCTTACGCTCAAGAGGGGGCGAGACCCAATTGTGGGCAGTAGCAGCGGGGGCCAGGCCAAAAGGCCCCACTTTCAGCACCAGCAGCCGGGGCAGTTTCAGCCGCAGCCGATCCAGCAGAGGCCAGTTCACTAGCAGCAGCAGCCGAGACAGCACCAGCAGGGTCAGAGACAGGGTGTTACTTGTGCCTACTGCAAGAAGCCTGGGCACGTCTTCAATAAGTGCCGGAAGAGGCTGGACCAGTGCCTGGTGTGTGGTTTAGCAGACCACCAGATTAGGGAGTGCCGCATAGCACGAGCAGGCCCGGAAAGAGGAGCCAGGGCTCTAGCAGGCCAGCAGAGGGGACCAGCCCTGCAGACGCAGCAGCAGAGGTTCGTCCAGCACCAGCAGCAGGCCAAGGGAGGCCAGCAGGGGCAAGGATTCGCTATAGCAGTAGAGGATGCGGAGGCCATCGGAGAGCTGATCGCATGTTCAATTCTTCTCGACTCCAGTCCAGCTTTTGCATTATTCGATTCCGGTGCTTCGTATAGCTTCATATCAGTATCTTTTGCGATTAGACACGATATCGTAGCTGAATCATTGCCTAGGACTTACAAGATCACGACCGGGGGTGACATTATCCTCGTGAGTAATGTTTGTAAGGGTCGGAGAGGAGTTTTGGGAGGCCGTGAGTTGGAGGTGAGCCTGCTCGTAATGCCATTGCCGAACTACGATATAGTATTTAGACATAGATTGGTTGAGCAGGCACCACGCCAGTATTGATTGCAGAGGGGTAGAGTTCTCTTCAGAGCGTCGGGGGAGCCAGAGTTCGAGTACTCCAGATGTCATGCGGAGCAGAGCAGCGGAGTCTTTTGTGGAGTCTCGATCGAGGAGCAGGCGATTCCACACCCCTTAATAGCAGAGTATATGGATGTTTTCCCAGAAGAGTTGCCGGGATTGCCACCAGACAGAGACATAGAGTTCTCGATAGACTTGGTTCCAGGAGCGGAGCCCATCTCTCAGCATGTCTATCGGGTGAACAACAGCGAGCTTGTAGAGCTGAAGAAACAGGTGGATGAG
This sequence comes from Iris pallida, assembly GCA_029216955.1. NCBI lineage: Eukaryota > Viridiplantae > Streptophyta > Magnoliopsida > Asparagales > Iridaceae > Iris > Iris pallida. Next base: position 7,166,062 of record JANAVB010011396.1, on the reverse strand, counting down.
CTACAGGACAAGGGCTTCATCCGCTCGAGTTCATCGTCATCGGATACACCAGTGTTGTTTGTGCCGAAGAATGATGGGTCAATACGGATGTGTATTGACTATAGGGCACTCAACAACCTCACGATCAAGAACAAATATCCACTGCCGCGGATCGACGATCTTTTTGACCAGTTGAGCGGAGCTCGGGTATTTTCCAAGATTGATCTGAGGTTGGGATATCACCAGGTGAAGGTGAAGGGGGAGGACATTCCCAAGACCGCTTTCAGGACGCGGTATGGGCAGTTTGAGTTTTTGGTTTTGCCGTTTGGGCTAACCAATGCACCAGCAGTGTTTATGAACCTTACGAACAAGGTGTTCTCCCAGTATTTGGATCAGTTTGTGGTGGTGTTTATTGACGACATCTTGATATATTCCAAGACTAAGGAGGAGCACGAGGAGCATTTGAGGATACTGCTGGAGATTCTCAAGAAGAAGCAGCTTTACGAAAAGCTCTCCAAGTGTGAGTTCTTCTTAGACCGGGTGGACTCCTTGGGGCATGTGGTTTCTGGAGATGGTATCTCAGTTGACCCCAAGAAGATTGTAGCAGTTGAGGCATGGGCAGTACCGACTTCAGTTGCAGAGATCAGGAGTTTCCTGGGGCTGGCAGGATATTATCGGAGATTTGTGCAGGATTTCTCCCGGGTTGTAGAACCGTTGACTCGGTTGACCCGGAAGGATGCTGAGTATGTTTGGTCAGAGGAGTGTCAGGCAGCTTTTGATGAGTTGAAGAAGCGGCTTACGACAGCTCCGATTCTGACATTGCCTTCAGAATCAGGTGGTTTTACTATTTATAGTGATGCTTTAGGGAAGGGGCTGGGTTGCATCTTGCAGCAGCATGGGAAGGTGATGGCCAATGCTTCTAGGGAATTACGTCCCCATGAGAAGAACTACCCTACCTACGACCTAGAGCTGGCAGCAGTGATATTTGCTCTAAAGTTGTGGAAGCATTATCTGTATGGAGAGAGGGTGGAGATCTTCACAGATCACAAGAGCTTAAGGTATGTGTTCACTCAGAAGAATTTGAATATGAGACAGCGCAGATGGCTAGAGTTGATGAAGGATTTTGACATCCTACTTCAGTATTACACAGGGAAGGCCAACGTGGTTGTCGATGCCTTTAGTAGGTATCCGACAGCCATGTGTTTGACCATGGATCGGTATTTGCTTGCAGACTTAGAGAGCCTTGGGATTGAGGTGATCGTGCCCGGGGTACAGATGCAGTTGTGGGGCATGCAGATTCAGTCGGACTTGGTAGAGAGGATCAAGTCGGCTCAGTTTGAGGACGTTGCTCTGCGGTGTCTCCGAGAGCATGTTCGAGCAGGATTGCTGGAGGGCGAGTTTTCTCTTGTAGAGGATGGTGCCTTGAGGCATGGTTCCAGATTATGTGTGCCCAGCGTAGATCTCAGGGAGCAGGTTATGCAGGAGGCCCACAGATCTCAGTACTCTATACACCCGGGTGCCAACAAGATGTACCAAGATCTGAGGGAGCATGTTTGGTGGTCAGGGATGAAGCGGGAGGTGGCTCGCTTCATGGCAAGGTACTTGGTCTGTCAGCAGGTCAAGGCAGAGAGACAGAAGCCCGGTGGATTGTTGCAGCCGCTGCCCATTTTCGAGTGGAAATAGGAGCACATCACTATAGACTTCGTATCAAGATTGCCGCGTACTCCAGGAGGGAAAGACGCGATTTGGGTCATCGTTGACAGGTTGATCAAATCGGCCCACTTCTTGCCATTCAATATGGGTACGTCTACAGAGAGGCTGGCGGAGATGTCTATATGGCAGATAGTCAGGATTGACGGGGTTCCGATCAGCATCGTCTCAGATCAGGATAGTCGCTTTACTTTCTATTTTTGGAGGAGTCTGCAGACCAGCTTGGGCACTCAGCTCAAGTTCAGTACTGCATACCACCCCCAGACGGATGGACAGTCAGAGCGGACTATTCAGACACTTGAGGATATGTTGCGAACGTGCGTCTTGGACTTTGGAGGCTTCTGGGAGGATCATCTTCATTTGGTGGAGTTTGCCTACAATAATAGTTTCCAGGCCAGCATTGAGATGTCACCTTTCGAGGCTCTGTACGGGCGTAGGTGTCGTACACCCTTATCTTGGGATGATGTTGGTGAGCGAGCTTTACTGGGGCCAGAGATGGTTATTGACGCAGTCGAGAAGGTGAAGCTCATCAGGGACAGACTTCGCATGGTGCAGGACAGACATCGGCACTGGGCCGATAGCCACCGGAGGCCGTTGGAGTTTGAGGTACAGATTATAGTAGGATTAGATTTAGGTTTGTTTGTTTGTGATTTTTGATCATGTTTGTTTATTATAATTAATTGAGGCCTTGCTTGTGATTAGGTCGGAGACCAAGTTTTTTTGAGGATATCTCTGACTCGTGGTACGATACGTTTTGGTAGAGACGGGAAGCTTAGCCCGCGCTTCATCGGTCCTTTCGTTCTCAGCGGGAGAGTCGGTGACGTTGCATACATGCTAGACTTGCCGCCTGTGCTTGTGGGGGTCCACAACGTATTCCATGTATCATAGTTGAGACGATACGTGGCTGACCCTAGCCATGTGCTCGATCATTCAGAGATTGAGGTAGGGCCTTCTCTCAGCTATCCAGAGCAGCCAGTGGAGATTTTCGATCGACGGAAGAAGGTTCTCAGGAACCAGGTGATACCCTTGGTACGCGTCACATGGAGGCATCATTCTCCAGGAGAGTCTACCTGGGAGCAGGAAGATGAGATGCGCGAGCGCTACCCTTATCTTTTTGGACCGTGAGGTATACTTTCTATCCTTCTCATCAGTTGTATTTCGCTTTTCAATTTTGAGGGCAAAATTCTTTTAAGGAGGGTAAATTTGTCACTACTACATTTCTAGTTTGAGGGTATTTTTGACATTTTGGGTAATTTGAATTTATTACAATTTATGGGAATTTTTAGGAATTATTTTGGAATTGTTTGGATGAGAGTTGACTAGGTTGACTTTGACTAGTTTTGACCCTTATAGACCAACCTAGAAGCTAACCCTAGTTAGTATGGACTTGGTTAGGTTACATGACTCTAGTCTAACCTAAGCTAACCCTTAGTTTGGTCAATAGACTCTAGTTAGCAATAGGAATTAGAAAGCGATAAGTCATGACTTATGATTTAGAACCATTGATAAATCAACTTAAGTCATAGCCTTGTAGATTGGCCCAAAGCCCAAGAAATTACAAAACCATAAACCTAGACTCATGTGGCCGGTCACCAAATCTTCATTGGGAACCCCACCCTATAAATACTCTCTTAGTTTTAGGGTTGCCTCTTTTAGGAAAGATCAAGTTTAGAAAGAGGTTTGTTCCTACTTCATTTAATCCATAGAAATTCCATTCCACGTCCTTTTTCATTTAAATCTCTTCCATTAGGTTTTAATATACCTATACTTGCTGTTATTGGAGTTTTATTTCAGTTTGATATTGATTTGTTGGATTGGGATATCAAGGAGGGGAGCTCAACAAGAGGGATTTTCTAGAAAGTTCATCTATAGGTAACTTCTTCAATACTCAGTAAAATTTTGATTTTTTTTATACATTTAGGGAGCCCTAGGAGTCCCCTAAGTGATTGCATTGGTTTCGTGTCGAGTTTTATAGGTTTCGTGTCCGTTTCGGTCACGTATCAGACCTATTCTTTAGTGTTTGTCGAAATGCCTCAAAAGGCATGTCGATTCTTTTTGTGCAAACTATTTGAATAGGAAAATTGTTTTTGATCTCGCTTACATGTTTCTATTGTACTAAGCACACTTTCGTGTCTTGTCGAGTCGACACAGACGCGTGGACACGCGGTGCCCACACGCACGCACTGTCAGGATTTATCCCCTGCTACTCGGGGGCTGTAGCGGACACGACACACAATAATATGACACAAGACTCGAAAAGCACTATGGGCAGTGACTGACACGCCACGTGTCAAGTCTCACGTGTCCACGTGGCGTGTCGAGAGAGTTATCAGTGTCGCACTGATTTTTTCACTGTGCAGTGCACACGAGAAATCGAGCACTGATACGCTACTCGTATTCGTGCTGGACACGTCGAAGAAACGAACCAGGGTGCCCTAGTCCTAGCCCTAGTCCTACTCGACCCTGGGACACGAGTGTAAGACTCATTGAGTCATGTCCTGCCTGCACGACTTTGTGTCCTGCCCGCACGAGACTGTACTGTCAGTCTATACTGTAGATGACACTTGCTGTTTGGACACTTCGTGTCCACTTTTGTGGACACAAATCACCCTCTCTGACACAAACACTATTAGTATGTTAATTACCAACCTTTTAAATCGTATTTTGATGTGTTTTCAATAGTTATTTGTCATTTTCCTAATTTCTGATACATATATTTTCCTGTAGATTTCCAGTTTTGGGAATCGAACCTTGTCATCACTTTTAACCTGTTTATTACTGTTAAAATATTGGTTTTAATTCCTATATTGGTTCTCCTATATGTTATCTTGCTGTGTGTCAAATTTTATGTTGATTGGTGAACTATTGATTTCGAATTGGGCTAGGCATGTGTAGCCTGAACTGAAATCAGTTTCTGAATTTTGTGAGTTGATTTCCTTCCTTTCCTATGTAGTTGATAACTGAACTGTCCTTTCCAAATGATGAATGTTTTGAGTACTTACTAATTTTCTATGTTTAATTGATTCACTGTTTAGGATTAAAATAAGGAAACTGAATTGCTATGAACTATTGTACATGATCACTGTTTGGATATCCTGAGAACATTGCCCTACACTTTTCTGTAAACCCTTAAGACACCCACACTTATCTCACACCCTCACAGTTCACTCACCTGTGCTCATTTCACACACACACACACACACTTTTACTCTCTCACTCACTGATTTTATACACAACTGTCATGTTACATACACACACACATGCCTCTATTTACTCACTCACACACATTAGCATGCACACTTGACACCATGTTCACTCTCTCACACCCTCATGTATGTCACACACCCTATCACTCACTCTTCTCTTCTTTCTATCTCTCCATATATGTATATGTATGTATGTATGGTTATATATGATATATAATGTATATATATAGTAGTGTGCCATATAACTATATGTATGTACCTTGTATCTATGAGTATATATATATTGTATATGTACTTGGTGTGTCATTAGTGTTTGCGTTTGGAGATGTGCTTGATTGATAGGATAGGTTTATAGCCTTGTATTGTATGTTGATAGGCTTGTTTAGCCTTGGTAGACCTAGACTAGATTAGTATAGACTAGTATAGTCTAGATTGGACTAGATAGGCTAGTTTGACCTAGTTTAGACTTGTTAGACCTAGTTTGACCATAGTTGACCAAGTTTGACTTCTAGGGTTGACCAGAGTTGACCAAGAGTTGACTTTGGCCTAGTTTAACCTAGATTCATGTAGAATGCATTGTAATGTTTTATTTTACCATTCTGGACTTGTTGTGACTTGTGCTGTTCTGATTAGGAGCCAGACACCACTCCTCTGATAGTACTTTTATATTGGACACTCAGATACCAGGCGAGTACATTCTCTGATCATTTCATATCCTGCTTAGAATTATTTTATGCATTAAATTACTTTACTTGTTACTGTCACGTTGGTCACACGGATTGGTACTATATAGATCCCGTCTTGAGATGTTATCCTTAGGGAGCATCGGGTACTACACGTTCTGTGCATTTTACTTACATGGCATATCACTATGCTTCACTGGTTCTTTGATCACTTGTGACATATACTCTTATGATCACAGAGTCTCGTAGAATCTCTTATCCCATTTACTGGGTATCCTAGAATCTCCTAGAATCCCCATTTATGGGACATCCATGTATCACCCTTCGGGGGCTTTGCATGGAATCATAACATAACCTGGTTGGATCCTTGTGTATTGATTGGGGGTACGGGAGAGTAGAAGTAGATATATGAATAATATCCAAGTAGTATCTTATCAGAATCTCTTCCATAGTGTCTTATCAGAATCTCCTATGCCATTTACATGTCTATATTGTACTCTGACTCACTAGCCACTGTTAGTCTCTATTTATAGTAGATATTTCTATTACAGTTCTCTCTCTGTTTACATACTGTACTTCTTTCAGTACTTGTATCTTACTTTACTGCATGATTATATTTTCTAACCTGCTATGAACTGTTGAGATGTACTGTACTCGCTCCTGTCCTGACTGGACATGTTGAAAATATTACAGAGGACGAGGATGAGGCCTGTGTGGATACCTTTTACGGGGCAGCCCTAGATGACACTTGCGAGCTGGACTCTCAAGAGGACCCAGCTCTAGCTGAGGACATCACCCCCATTGCCTAGACTAGTTTAGTTAGGCTTATCTTACTTTATGTTGCCTTGAGACATGTTTAGCTAGACTTATTTTCTGTTCAGAGTTTCTGAGTTGTATATATTCTTTCATTCAGTAGCTGAGACTGTGTACCTCTGGATATTTGCTGGGATTATCTTAGACTACTTTATCATCTATTTTTCCTTGAGTTCTATATCATATCGTGCTATCTCTTCCTTAGTTGTGATTAAGTTTATTTACCGCTATGTCACCCCCGTTCGGAGAGTATAAACTGTTTAGAGATATATTGCTAGATGTATGTTGACCTAGGACAGCGTTCTACCGCCGACACTGCGGCGTAGGCTGGACGTACCCACGTCTCGTGACCTTACTCTAGGGTGCGGGTCGTGACACTCTGCATATGTGGGCATGTAGCTATTCGATGGTCTGAACCTCCACACCTCAAGTACTGTTCATTCGCTGACCGGCACACTTCCCGAGTGTGTCCTCCCGTACACAATAAGTGCAACCCACTAGTGCCTCCTAACGTTGCTGGTGCCTCGGTTGATGTTGTCGAACTGGTGCAGTCACAATTGTCGTGACTGGTGTTGTATCACGAATACGGACGCCAGGCACTGGTGCTGACATCCGAGGTACTGCTCCTCCTTCTCCAGCACTCTGCATATGAGACCTCTTCTGGCCTCCAGTCATTGCTGATAACCTGTGAATTGTAAGCTCGTACCTCTGAGCCGCCGTCAATACTGCATCGAATGTCTGGTAGTCGTGTCCCTCGACCAGCTGCAAAATCTCTAGGTGAAGTCCCTGTTGGAACCTCATTGCTCTCTCTAGCTCTGTCTCCACCATCATCCGAGCAAACCTACTTAACCTGCAAAACTCTGTTACATAACCATCCACCGTCTTACCAGCCTGCTTGAGACTGATAAACCTCTGCTGTTGCTCATACCGTACTACCACACCAAAGTACTTGGCCTTGAATCTGGTACTGAAGCTATCCCAGGGAACAGGACGCCTCATTCCAACCTCCTCCGATGCCCATCAATCGCGGGCGAGATCCTGTAGTAAAAGTCTGACTTGGTCAACCTTCTCTTCTGCTGGAACCTTTGCTGCGGTCAATAAGGCCTCTGTATCCTGAAGCCAAGCATCCGTCGTGATGGCATCCTCCGTGCCGTCAAAATATCTCGGTCTAAGTCAACAAAACCTCTTGGACGCTCCTGAATTATTCCTGATACTTCTCTCAAGGGCTAATTGCAACCCCTGATTCGGTATCACATTCTGTTCCTGCTGTCGGATTTGTTGTTGTTGTTGGGCTGCCGTCTGGCGTTGCTGGGTCTCCAGTAACCCTCTGATAATCTACAATAGTGCCGGCGCATCTAGTGCTACTGGTACTCCCAGTACTACCGGCATCACTGGAGGTACGGGATCCTCTGGCCTCTGTGGCTCAACTGGCTCATGCTCGGTAACATTCTCGATGTGAATCTGTCCAGGTAGAGGGGCTACCCCTTGCTGATCTCCAACTGGTCCCTGGTCTACTGGATTCTCTTCCATGTCAGCTCCTCCAATAGCCGAGAACGATGTGCCCCTAAAGGAAAGGATACAAGGTATCAAAAGATAGGACGGGAAGGAATCGAGGATGATAATCAAGTTAGCAATCAAGGTGAGAGAAGGAGAAGCCGAATTAGGAGATCAAGGGGGACATATTTTGATTGAGACTCCTATAATCGCAATACCCCACAAGTCTGAAAAACAGACCTGCATGGGCCACCACTAAAACCTTGTCACGTCCCAGTACCGGAATACTGAGACGGACTAGGCCAGCTACGCCGTATGAGGTATATGAACATCAAATGGCGATCATGGCTGTCAAGAGACTAGGGGGTGCATGCCATAACCCGGTCCCCTATGGTCCCACAGAGCATCTATGTCTCAATCAATCAAAACAAGAAGCAGTAAATAATGATCATATAAGACAAAGCAGTAAGGCATCCCCGACGCTTCATCAAAATGATTTATGAGCCTAGCTATACAAAATGATGAGCTAGTTCCGAGAGTCAATAGTACATAACTATAGTCAGCTGCAGTCTAATTTAATTATAATTATGTAAAAGGAAACTAGTGTCCAGAACTGCCGGCTAAATAGGTGTCGGTGGCTAAACACCAAGTACAAAATAGAAGATATCAGAGTGGTGAAGAAGAAACCCACTCATGGCCCCTGGCGCCCATCTTCCTGGTGTACACCATTATTCGGGTAGAAAGCTGGATCCTCTGGAGTTGCTACGAGATCTGGCCAAACAAAACGAGCGGGGTCATGCCCCGAATAACAAGTATCACAAGGGAGCACAAAAGAGTGAGATAAAACCCAATGAGTAAAATAAGACCTGATCCACGAGTTATAGGCTTATATCATATCATCGAGACAATACGACACCCTTACAACTAAACAAGGACAAACGGTGCCAATATCATGCCGAGATAAGATATATCCTATAACCATGGGCAGGTGAAGGGCTTCTGATCGCGATTTCGGTCCATAGCCTATCGCAGCACAATAGCCCAACCCAACAACCAAACAAGGATATGGGTTGGACCATGCACGACGATAATCCATGTTCCTCAGTTGTTAATAGAAGAAAACATATCACAAACAAGTCGGCTTACAAGCGGCCACTCAATCCTACGGCTTTCTACGGTTTGCCTGGATTATCCAAGTAATGCAATATAGGAATCCTCAGATCGTGTCAACCTAGCAGGGCTAGCCAAACCATTATATATATATATATATATATATATATATATATATATATATATATATATAGCACTTTAATTATGCACCGGTCCCCCGTAAGGCCACCGTGCTAAAACATATAACACATAGCACGCAGGAGTCAGATATAGTCATCCACTATAGGCGGATGAAACTGTATCCGTGGCAGCCAACCCGACACGTCAGGATTGGACCTGGGGTGGCTAGTATGGCACGATCTCTGGATTCTATTCCCTCCCAATGCTTCTACAGATTTAAGTGGCTTAGATTAACCCCTAGCTTGATATTGGAATTACATGTCGTGGTCACATGGTCATCCCCTATATGTCGTACCATAGTACGTGTACCCTAAGTACGAATCCACATCGGCTCAAAGAGTCCCAAATTTAGATCCATGCTTAATATAATGCTTCAAACAACAATCATTATACCACGACACTATTGCTGACCAATTACCATGACTGTGCTGGAAGGTACACATGTATTGACATATAACATGAATAATCCATTAGCACGTAGAGTCACGCCTCTGTGCACTCATTAAATAGCACCGCAGTATATATTAATATTATATCTTAATATACACTTTGAAAAGGTACCAGCACATATAAAGGTAATCAGATTAGGAACATGGTCAAGTCAGGAAGTCACACGGACCTCTCGTGACATAAAAGCCACATATGAAATCTGGTTAAAGTGAAACATGAAGATTCTTGGAGCCAACACAAGGATCTACCACTTTCATGTTGGAAGTTAGGAGAAATTCTAGTCATAATACAATCAATAGGACACAAAATATACAAAAACAGCCAAAATAGGCACTATGCAGCCAAGGGTGGATGGGCTCATGCGGCTCAGGAAGGCTGGGCCATGCGGCTCAGGACGGACAGGCGCATGCGGCTCAGGAACAAAAGTCCATGCGGGTGAAGGTTAAAGGTTCATGCGGCTGAAAGGATGCATGCTCATGCGGCTGAAGGGGAGTAAGCTCATGCGGCTCATGAGTGGACGGGCGCATATGCGGCTGTGGGAGACCAACGCCATGCGGCCAAGCAATACGCACATATGCGGCTGCGGGAGACCAACGCCATGCGGCCAAGTGATGCGCGCATATGCGGTCGCGAGGGAGCAACACCATGCGGCTAAGGAAAATAACTTCATGCGGCCAGGATAGGGAACAGGGGTATGTGGCTGAAAGCATGCGGACTTATGCGGCTAGGAATACGGGTGTTCATGCGGCAAAAGTTCAAGGATAGCTTATGCGGCTTAGAAACCCACAAGGCCATGCGGCTAAGAAGTCAAAGCCTATGCGGCAATGGGGACTCGTCACACAAAAGTCATGCAGCTGAGCAGTGAAGTCCGCATGACTTCATGCGGCTGAAACTGCTTATGCGGCCAGACTGCTTATGCGGCTGGAACTGCTTATGCGGCCAGACCGCCACAAACCACGCGACAATGGGGAAACTTGCCGCATGAAATTTTATGCGGTCTAGCACTGTTCTTCTTCTCCATTTTCCGAGAAGAAGAACTAGGGAAAGCCATGGCTTCAAAGCTTCATAACTCCTTCATCCAAGGTCAGAACTCAGACTTCCATAGGTCAAAATGGGGCAGAAAAAAATTCTCTACAATATGGAACCATCAAAACTTGAGAATAGCAAGGTTAGGTAGGTCAAAACCAAGGAAAATCGAAAATGACATAAATTTAGATCTACAAAAATTTATCCACGAAAATCAAAAATGCTAAGTACTAAACTTATAGAGGATGATGAGAAGAACAATATAGACAAATCATATCAAAGAAAAATCAAGAAATAAAAAATACAAGAATCTCTCCATTTGGTGCAAGATGTACTTGCCTAATGGTTGGGAGAAAAAGAAATAAAAAGAGTGAATGAATGAGGAGAGAGAGTGAGGAAGAGAATATATATAGGGGTTGGGTTGACTCAAAGAAAACCCTAATCTCAAGCATGCTCTTAACCATGTGACTAATGACATGTTAATTGCTGCATGATACAACTAATCAAATTAATTAAATAAATAAAAAAATTCTAATTACAACACGGTTCAGAAATCCTATCATCGAAATAGTGAACCATGCCTACAACCAAACAAGGACAAGGGGTGGCACACTACTCCGCGACGAGATACTGTTCCATGCCATGGCCAGTTACAAATATATGATACATACAATCAAGATACAGGTGCCAGATACCAAATACAGAAAAATAAAAAAAATTACGTATTCCGGGAATGGGGAGTGACATAAAATAAATAAAAATTTAGAAATTCGGAAAGAGGGGTTACAAAAATTTAGTCTCGACACGATCTAAGTTGATCAATCTCTGGGTAAATCAAAATTTGGGCAAGATGGAAAATAAGGTCATCGAAGTCTGAGCATGAGCATCCAAGGATGGAGATCTAGGTCACAATTAAATTTAATTCAATTGAGTACGACCCAGGATATTAATATGATAAGAAAAGATGACCAAAGTTGATTGGTTGTGATCAAGGGAGTTAGGATTCAATGATATTGAAAACCTTTAAAGGATAATTCAAAGATATGGAATAAGTCAATTTTCTCCTTTTGATAGGGAAAACAAAAGACAAAGTTTCATAAGAAAGTCAAGTTAATCATCTCTCTCTAATACCATCAAGCTTATCTAATCATCATTTGCCAATCGTATCTTTATCTCATAAGTCCAAATATAAAAATCAACCTTTATATGACTACCACCAAGAATTTATACCATTTTTTTATGAAGATTGGACCTTGTCATGATCATCATAGGTTCAATTCCTAAATTCTAAAATATTACTAATGAAGCATACCCTTTTATTTATTAGTACTCAATACTAACCACTTAATCATGTTTAAATCCAAATTCTCCAATCTTGTCCTAAACTAGATCTGAAACCTCTAAATCAAGTTTTATGAAATCCTTGAACTTGTTCAAATTAATCTCCTCGTGTTATTCAATCTAAAACCACTAGGGCTTACAAAACTTATTCTCCATTAAAATTAAACTTCATATTTCCTTCAACGTACAGCCTCAAATTTTATTCTTCTTAAATTTAAAATTTTCTCAAAAATCTCTATATTTTCTATAACTCAAAAATCCTTGTGTTCTTTCTGTTCTTAACCATTTTCTTGTAATATCTTATTCAATTTTCTATTGCCATCAAATACATTTAAAATCTCTTCTCCATTACTAAATTCCTAAATTTAACAGCATAACCTTAAAGTAAAACGTCTCAAGAATTAATAACCAAAAATTATCCAAGTCCTCAAACTATGTGGACCTCGAATATCCTCGTCAGTTAGTAAATACAACTATGAATTATTTGTTGGCCCATTGGTCATGGTCAAACCTGATTTTAATAATTCATCAAACACTGTCTCGATATAAATGCAAGTCTACTCCGATGTTTACCTACGACGTTTTGGACACTGCTCAATAATGGTTATCAACAATGTTCAAGACTGAAGCCGTTTGCCATTCAGAATGTACTTCCTGCTAAGTAATATAATTTTTTTATTGAGTCTAGGAATACATTGTATACCGAGTCGTACTGGAAAATAGGCTATCCGAAAATATTTTTCAAAACCATCATATTCTTTTACAAATGATCCATATTTTTGAAAAATAACAAATGATCCATGTTTTTGAAAAACATTCTTTTTACAAAAAGCCTTTGAAGGATTGTTCAAAAAGCCAAAATTTATTTTCTCCAAAAATGAACTGGCAGAACCTCAGAAGAACTCGGCCCGAGTTCGGCCAGAGTTCGGCCAGAGTTTGTGTAAAACCCCTAAAATTTCTACTATTTTTTTATTAAATTTAGTACTGATTTAAAATTTTATATTGTACGACGCGTAGTCGTATTGAACGTCGCGCACAAAAATTTATTTTTCTTGCTCGTCGAGTGCGAATATGTACGAGCGTACATATTTTAAAAAAATATTTTTATTTTATTATACACTTTCAATATATCATATATAATTATTATTCTTGCTATAAAAAGCCGTTTAATTTTTAGCAGTTATTAATCATAAATAATATTTTATTGTATACTAGGAAAAGCATAATAATTTATGCATAATTTGTGCTTACATATATATTTATAAAGATTTATTAATTTTATATTATAAATAATAATGTATTTTTGAAATTAATTATTATAGTATTTTTTGGAAAACATATTTTTAAATTATTGTGATAATTTAAATTTTGATTTAATTTTATGGATCTATTTAAATAATTAAATTAATATCTATGTTTGGAAGTTGAGTTATCCTATTTGATTTTAAAAATAAAAGAATTTAAATTAGATTTAATTTGAATTTGGATTTGATTATGGATTTGAATTATAGATTGAATTATCTATTTTTGGGTTTAAACTATTCTAATCTTTATCCAACTGGGAATTCCCACATCCTATAAATAGACAGGTACTCATCCATGTATTTTTATTCTCCAAATTTTCTCCACAAATTTACGTGCATCGTGTCTGTGTCCATCCGTTCTTATTCCATTATTATATATATACACATTGCTCCTCTTCCGTGCCGACAAACCCGGCACAATACACCAAAATCCTAATCGTAAATCTATCTTAGCTAAATTCTGGCCTTCTGCCTCCCGCAAGAACCCACGGTAGCACCCGACCCCATTGTCGCCTCTTCCACACCCCTGTCCGGCCAACTCCATCCTTCCACCACCACCCTGTCGCCCTCAGGCCAAACCCGTTCATCCTGACGACCTAGCAACTCCACCACAGCCCCAAACCCAAACCCGAACTCCGACGACACCATATGTCTAAGCCCCGACAGCACCAACCAACCCGCCACACACCTCGGCACCCGCTGTCACACCAACAGCCTCCGGCGATCTCGCCTCCATCACCGCTGTTAGCCCCATCACTACAGGCGTAACCCTCTACCAACTTCGACAGCGCCACCCCATTACCATCACCGTCGTCGTCATCTCCTCCAAACTCCCCGACCCCAAGAAAACCAATCACTGACCACAGCCACCCAGCGCCACCACCACCTACACAGCCATAACCCAACACCACCATCATCCCCGAAATTTGCCGCCACCGCCGACGATGCCGCCCCAAAACCCATCATCGAAACCACAAAGAAAAAGGAAATAAAACCCTAAATCTACTCACCTCTGACTCGACGCCGTGCTGACCGCCGCCTCTTCTCGCGCAGCGTCCACCGTACGTGCCCAGCCGAGACCACCCCTTGCCACCGTGCCCAGCCGTCGGAAACCCCTTTCCTCCTTGCCGTTGGCCTCTCGCCGACTTCCACCGCGGGATCCCACTCCTCTGGCGGCGCCCTCCCGCTCCTCTGCACACCGGCAGCGACAGCCCCCGCCCGGTCGCTCGCCGCCTACACCCCTTCGCCCCCGCAGCTCCGCCGAAACCCTTCGATCCTTCGCCTCGACTGAACGCCCGCCACCCTGACCTCCATGTCGCCGACCCCCGCTCTTCCTCCTCACCGTGGCACCACTGCCCTCCGCCGCGTGAGCCGAGGCCGAGCGCCTTGTTCTCCGCAGCCGACGCCGGAGTCCCTCTCGTCCCGCTCTTCCCTCTCTCTCCTCCTCCTTCTGTTTCCTCATTTTCTTTTTTTAATCTCTCTCCTCTCTCTTTTTCTAATGAGAGCAGCAGCTTTAAGTTTGATTTTTTTGTAGTTTTGTTAAGTTTTGTTTTCTTATTTTTTTTGTATTATTATTATTATTATTATTATTATTAACATTATCAGTATTATTAGTATTATTATGTTTATTTTATTATATTACTGTTATTAATATTTATTATTATCATTATTTTTCTATTATTATTAGTTTTTCTTATCATTTATAGAATAGCACTAAAGTTTATATTTATGATCTATAGTTGTATATATATATGTACATACACTTAGTATTAATCTTTAGTAATTATAGCATTATTATTATTATTATTCATATTATTATTGTTATATCCATAAGTAATATTTTTAAAATTAGGCATATTTCAAATATGATATTTGGCGTGGACCCTATAGTTATCTTTAAATTTTTCGTTGAAAGTCCTACATGTATTTGCTATATTATTTTGCGATATTTTAAAAAAGTATAGTTTTTACCCATAAAATTTTACTTTGACAAAGTTAGGTTTTAGTCCTAAACTTGTTTTCTAGATTTGTAAATATTTACCAATAATTATATTTTTAACTAATAAAATATAATTTTCTACCGAGAAATCCTATTTTGATAAGATTAGGGTTTTTGCCAAATAAATTTTGATTTTTCTTGTATTACCTACAAGTATTTTTACTAAGAAAATATAGTTTCTTTCAAAATTATATTTTTACTACGAGTTTTTTTAGACGAAAAACAATTTCTAAATTTGTAAGTACGTATTTATCTAAAATATTTTTCTAAATTATTATAAATTGTTTTCTAAAATCGTATATATGTTATTTACCTAATTTTCTTCGATTTCCTCCAGCCCGTGACTAAATCCACTTATTCCTATTCTGTCACCAAATCAGTACCACCTTATGTCCACCCTAACTAATATGACCATTCTGGACCCAATGGAACTGTCCGTGCCACCACCCGAGGTCACCATATATAGATGTTGCACCAAAGTCGCAGTTCGTACCACCTTGATCATCGCAGCACACCAGGCGTACTACCAGGCAAGACACCTTGCCATTTGCTATTTATTTATTTTATCTCATATTTTATGCATTATTTATTTTCTTTATGCATAATAAACTGTGATACATGGCATAACCTGTTAGAACTTACTGTTCATTTATATTTCCTGCTATGTATTATTTTTCTTACACATTAAACCTAGATTTAAGGGACCACCTTTATGTGTTGCATTCATGGCCAGACATGTTGTACCACGAAGTTGTGTGTCGCATGTAGAACACGGAAGTGCATGATTGGCTGGCCATCAGTACGTACAAGCTGTACGATAGGAATAACCGCTAATAGAGGTTGCATGCTAGTTTCACTTAGCGGTTATAGAGGTTATTGTTGTGGATACAACATAGTAGGCATTGGACGGGGACGACAATTCCTTAGCGTATGGGCTTCGATACACTTTCCCTTGTGACCCGGACTCTCCGCTGGAGATACGAGGTTGATGACCCATGATTACTGACGGCCATTGACGATTCTGCGGAACGTCATGCTCTTACTGATGGGGCCTCTGGTACCCAAGGAGGTACTATGCCGATCCTATTCAGCCAGGGCCCATGCGTAGGAAGGATTGTTCTTAACTACATCTCACTTAGAATGGTTAGGCTACCTTATCCGTTAGTTACGAGTACTTTTGGTTTGGGTACTTGCATCTGACCGTGGCTTGGAACAATAACTTGTCGCGGACTAGTTTGTCACATCTTGTCCTTGTTTGGTTGTAGGTGTGACTTACTACTTCGATGAGAAGGTATTGAACCTTGTTGGGGTTCGGATACCATATTGGATTCATAGCATGGAAAGATACGTCACCGTGAATTAGTTTACCATCTCATGTTGTGAAACCCGGTATTTCATAGATTATTTAAATAGAATTTTCGTATTATTAATAAAACGTTTTCAAAATTATTGTTATTATTAATATTATAATTATTTTTGGATGGAAAGAATTTCGAAAATTATAAATAACTTGGATTTTTGATTTTGGACCCAGACCCAGGCCCGAGCCCATTCTTTCTAATTCTTTCTCAATTCTGAGTTGGTCAACTCATTAAAAAAAAATATATATATAGTGGTCTTAGGCTGGTCCCGTAGGACCAGCACCTGAGAATTGGTAAACGTTTTCCCCTAACTTCTTTCCCCACCACACAATCAGAACCCCCACTCTCTGTTATAACCCCCTCACTCCCCATCCCTCTCTCCCACGTATTCTACTACTCACAACTCCCTCACAAAACAAAACAACAGAACTCTCATCTCTTTAATTCTCTCAACCATCTCTATCTTCTACTTCCTGGAGAAACCCCCGAAACCCTAACCCTACCCGAACTCCGCGCGACTCCTCCCCGAGCCAGCCACTCTCCGGTGCACGACAGCCGCCGACCGGCTCCTCGTCGCTGTCCAGCGCCCAGCTCGCCGTGGCCGTGCCCCGCGCCAACCTCCCCGCACGAGCCCGACCGGCTCCCCGAGCCCCGCGGCCCCCTCGCCCGTGGCCGCGCCCTTCCGGCGAAGTCCCGCCGCCTCCTCCAGCGCGCGGCTCCCCCGCTGTCGCGGCTCCTCTCCGCGCTGCCTAGCGCGCAGACCCTCTCCCGCGCCCTTTCTGCGCATGGCCGACCCCGTTGTCGCGAAGCTCCTGCTGTCCGGATCCGCGAAGCTCGTGCTGTCCGAATCCGCGAAGTTCCTGCTGTCCAGAATCCGCGACCCCGTTGTCCGAACGTCGTTTCGGCTTTTTCCAAGTTTTTCCCGCGGCTTCCCGCCAACGGAATTTGGTAAATCCTTGTTAACCACAGTAGTTCGTCCCTTCCGTAGAGTCTGTGATGACAATCGGTCCCCGGTTTCCCTTTGGAAAATCTGGTTAGCTGCGTAGTATATTCGGTTAGCTGCGTTAGCATATTTCTGTGATTTTTGTCTGCTGGGTTTTGTGTGGTTTGGTTTGATTGTGGGATTTCCGGGTATTTCGGGAAGTTCCGTTGATTGGGAATTATTTCTGGTGGTTTGGAAAATTATTCGGTGGTTATAGTTTTGGGATTATTATTTGGTTGGAGCAATTGTAGGTTTCTGTGGCGCATTTCCCAGTTTTGGGTTTGTCCCAAAATAGAGGAAATGCTGCCCAAATTTTTACAAAACCTTATTTAATTTGATTTCAAAATCGGTTTTCAGAAATAAATTTTAAAGCTGATTTTCGGGCGACGACCGTACCGGTCTGTGGGCCCTGGCGAAATGCAAACGCACCGGTCCGACCGGGCGTTGTGGTATTAGCTGGATTTTGATGATGGACCGAGTCTGAGACTCTTAGCATTTATTTTAAATTATTTTATTTAATATTTAGGCTATTTATTATAGTTATTTATTTTACTATATTTTATCATTTCCTCTTATTTGATGTAAAAATAATTGTACAGGGCATAAGCCCACTCTAGGATGTTTAGCTGTCCCCTTGTATTGTGTAGCGTAGATTTTTACTTTCTTTTCTGGGTAGATGTGATCTTGGGTGGTTTTGATTAGATGTTGGAATCATAGTTAGAACGTAACTTTATAATTAATAAGAATTTATTAAATGGATGAAAAATTAGTAAATAACCAGTTCATGATTTATCATTAAAAGAAAACTATATTTTTATAAATATATTACAAAAACACAAAGTTTTCCAAAGTTAATTGATTCTCGTTGTTATTTCCAAATAATCCAATTAACCGGCTTAATCAAACGCACGTAGTTGCGACGTAAACGTTAGCTGTAGAGTAATACAAATTAAAACCTGACTAGGACTTACTACTAGAGATTGCAACTAGCACACTTAGCCTGGTTATTCAAGGTTCTAAGTCGAGTCCTCAACTGTAGGAACTCGAAGTTTCAACTGACGTTCCTCCTCGGTACTGACTCGTCTTTCCAGTCAATCTAATACAAGGCAAGTTTCGAACTGTGTATTCCTATATTTTATTTAGTAAAGTTAAGCTGCATGTTAAACCACACTGCTGGCACGGAACTCTACCGACTGTTACTGTTACTGAATCTGGGACTGGGGGAATAATGTAGGCGTTTATGACCAAAGCCCCGATTGAAACTACTGTGTTAGCTTACCCCTCGCATACACGGGGATAAGCCATATCGTATCGCTAGGATACTACTGATTAACCCAAGCCGGTCATTGACGTTTGCATATTCAAATCACACAGAACTGTTTTAACTGCTGAAAATCATTATTTCAAACTATTTACCCTGCACTTTTCAATTACTATTTAAATTATGAGATGCATATTTCGTTCTTGCTCCCTCCTGACTGGAGACAACATTTTAGGTAACATTGAGGATGAGGATCAGTACTATAATAGCTATTATGACCCGGTTCTTTACCCTGCGACGGTACCGGAGCCGTCTTTGGAGGACGCTGATCCTGGGACTGCTGAACCTGATGCTTAGATAGTTTTCCTTTCTGTATTTTCTTTTATTTGGAGTTTGTAGCTTTATTTTAGCATTTCCCTTTCCAGTTGTATTTCTGAATATTTTATTAAACAGAGTTTCAATTCCGAATATAAATAGTTGTGACAAATGTAATTGTGTTGTTGTGAATACCTGCAATGGAACAGCTTACTGCCGCCGTCTCACCACGGTGCAGGCTGGGCATGGTCCGGTTCGACCCATTAACTTGGGATCGGGTCGTGACATGTTTTCAGTGGTGGCCCATGCAGGTCTACAACAACAACAACTTAGGAAAACCTAGCTAGAAACAATTAGAACACCAGAACATCAATTTGTCACGACATAGGACCGAAATATTTTATTATTAAATATTTTTGATTGATATAGACTGGTAGGCTACCTTGCTTATGTATTGCAACCTATACTTTCCAGAATATGACCAAGGGAACAACCACCCCTGCTGGTGATGCGGTGCCATCTCCCGATCGCACTTTATTCCTGTAATTGACCGACCGGCCCCATGAATCACCAGCACCTGGCGCCGCTTCTGGAACTGCAGATCAAGCGGCGAACCCTACCTCTTCTCGGGCTGAGGTGCAGGTCACTGCAGCAGTAGCTGCTCAAGCTGTGGCCTCAGTGCCCGATAACTCCTCCGACCTCGTGAGCCTGCTGCGAGGTGTACTTGAAGGTCAGAAAGCCCAAGCTGAAGCCCAGAAAGCTCAAGCAGAAGCCAATCGCGAGCAGAACGCGATCTTGAGGGAAGGCATGGAGAATGCCCATAAACTGGCAATGGCTGCTTTCGAGAGCAGAGAAGCGCCTCAATCGGAACCAAGATCGGCTAAGGTAAGCATAGTTCTAGAGTTAGTTTATGCAACTTTAAGAGCCATTTAATCTGATGGGAGATATAATGATGTTTGAAGGTCGGCGACATAGAGACTTTTAAGAAGCAAGGCCCTCGACCTTTCAAAGGAACCGAGGGTATCATCTACGCCGATGAATGGCTAGATCATATGGAGCGTCTCATGAGCGTCGTTCGACTCCCGGAGGACCTCAAGGCGGAAGCTGTAGGACTCCTACTGCAGGATGTGGCGAGCATTTGGTATCGGAATGAACCCCGACTCCAGGACAAGCAGCTCGACTGGGATACTTTCAAGAAGCTGTTCCGAAGGAAGTTCTTTCCGACATCGGAGATACGGAAAATGGAGAGGCAATTCCAAAACTTGAAGCAGGGAAACATGACGGTCAGCGAGTATGCGGCAGAGTTCGGCCAACTAAGCCGCTTTACCCAGAACCTGGTAGCTGACCCCAAGGATCGTGCTGAGCGATTCAGGTATGGCTTACGAGAAGAGATTCGTACCCCTGTGATCGCAGGTGGCGCGAAGACTTATGAGAAGATCCTGATCCGAGCTCAAGATGTGGAGAAGAGCCAGCCCTCTCGATCCAAGAGAGAGTACCCTGGGAATAGCAACTACCAGGGTAACCAGAAGAAGCCCCATGTCAGCAATTTCAACAACAGCAGGCCCCAACACCAGCAGCAGCACAATCAAGCAAGGAACAACGACAAGTCGCCTCAGAAGCAGATTCCTGTCTACGACTACTGTAAGAGACCGGGGCACCAGGCGACTATCTGCAGGAAGAGACTAGGGCACTGCCTAGTCTATGGGTCTGCCACCCACCAAGTGAGGGACTGCCCCTCATCCCAATTCAGGAGCAGAGGAGCACAGAAGAAGGCTCCCCTACCTACTCAGCAGCAACAGTTTGGACAGCATCAACAGAAGACCGGGCGAGCTTATGCCCTAGCAGCTGATGAGCAGGAGCCAGAGCAGAAACCCACCGCGGATGTTATCACAGGTTCCATTTTCGTGTTTTCACATCCTGCTCTCGTATTATTTGATTCGGGTGCATCACATAGTTTCATTTCATCCAAGTTTATATCTGCACACCACATAGATTCGGGACTTAGCAAAGTGATTAATAGGGTTATGACCGGTGGTGGACCTATACCCATCACTGAGGCTTGTAATTGTCCTATAACCATATCTGGCCATCTATTTTCAACACCTTTACTAGTGATGCCCCTGCCCAATTATGATGTAGTCCTAGGGATGGACTGGTTAAGTGAACAGCATGCGCTGATAGATTGTCACCGAGGATGTGTAATCTTCAGCCCACCAGGAGAACCAGAGTTTGTAATCTCTCGGGCTCCGAAAGATATGAAGAGTATTTCTTACTCCTCCATCACCGAAGAACCCGGGCCTCCTCACCCTATCATTGCAGAATTTATGGACGTCTTTCCAGATAGTCTTCCAGGATTACCGCCGGATCGAGGTGTGGAATTCACCATCGATCTAGTACCCGACTCTTCCCCTATTTCTCGGGGATGCTACAGAGTCAACCCTAAAGAGGCTAAGGAGATGAAAGATCAGATCGACGAGCTGAAGTCGCAAGGATTCATCAGAGACGGAGCTTCACCCTGGGGAGCACCAGTATTGTTCGTGCCCAAGAAGGATGGAACTGTGAGGATGTGCATTGACTACCAGGCGCTGAACAACATCACCATCAAGAACAAGCACCCACTGCCCCGGATCGACGACCTATTTGATCAACTGAGCGGAGCCAAGGTATTTTCAAAGATAGATCTCAGATCAGGCTACCATCAAATCAAGGTCAGGAAGGAAGATATTCCCAAGACGGCGTTCAACACCAAGTATGGACAGTTTGAATTCTTGATCATGTCGTTTGGACTGACAAATGCTCCTACGGTATTCATGAACCTCATGAACAAGGTTTTCCATGAATATCTGGACCAGTTCGTCGTTGTCTTTATCGACGACATACTGATCTACTCGAAGACGGAGGAAGAGCATGAAGAGCACTTGAGGAAAGTGCTGAGTACCTTGAGGAAGGAGAAGCTCTATGGTAAGCTATCCAAATATAAATTCTTTTTAGACAAGGTAGAATTTTTGGGCCATGTTGTCACAGGAAAAGGAATTTTGGTGGATCCTAAGAAGATAGCTGCTATCGAGAAGTGGACTGCACCAAGCTCGGTTGTAGAAATCAGGAGCTTTTTAGGACTGGCTGGCTACTACCGGAAGTTCGTGAAGGATTTCTCCAAGATTGCGGAGCCGATGACGAAGCTTACCAGGAAGAACGAGGAGTTCATATGGTCTAAAGCGTGCCAGTCAGCTTTTGAGGAACTGAAGAAGAGGCTCACTACTGTACCGATACTTGCGCTACCCGCAGGTACCGGAGGATTCTCAATCTATAGTGATGCTTCCGGGAAATGACTAGGCTGCGTTCTTCAACAACACGGGAAAATGATTGCCTATGCATCTAGACAATTGCGGACTCATGAGAAGAACTACCCCACACATGACTTGGAACTTGCACCGGTGATTTTTGCCTTGAAGCTATGGAAACACTACCTGTATGGAGAGCGAGTGGAAATATTTACAGACCACAAAAGTCTGAAATATGTTTTCACTCAGAAGGAGCTGAACATGAGACAAAGACGATGGCTGGAGCTAATGAAGGACTTTGATATCAACCTGCAGTACCACCAGGGTAAGGCTAATGTGGTTGCAGATGCACTTAGCCGTTACCCAATGGCGATGTTCTTGACCAAGGAGCGCCATTTGCTGGAAGACATGAAGAAGCTTGGATTGGAAGTTGTACTGCCCGAGGCGGAAATGAAGAAGCTTAGAAGGGAAGCCATCGTACCAGGAGCTGAACCATCATTGATGCAGTTGCAAGTGCGCTCGAGTCTTATGGACAAGATCAAGGAGACACAATTTTAAGACGAGACGCTTTGCAAACTCAGAGACCAAGTGCTGGCGGGAACACTTGAAGGATTCTCAATCGCCAGCGATGGAGCATTGAAGAATGGTACGAGGCTGTGCGTACCTACTGGCGAACTGAGGAACGAGCTGATGCAAGAAGCGCACCAGTCGCAGTACTCTATACACCCTGGAGCCAACAAGATGTACCGGGATATGCGAACTATAGTATGGTGGTACGGAATGAAGAAGGACGTATCCAGGTATGTGGCAAGATGTTTAATTTGTCAGCAAGTTAAAGCTAGCAGGCAGAGACCAGCAGGATTGTTGCAGCCGCTCGACATACCGGAGTGGAAATGGGAGCACATCATGATAGATTTTGTATCGGAACTGCCTCGATCCCAAGGAGGAAAGGATGCCATCTGGGTTATAGTGGACCGACTGACAAAGTCAGCTCACTTTATCCCCTTCAAGGTTTGTTTATCCACCGAGAAGTTGGCAGCACTGTACATGCGGCACATCTACCGGATTCATGGAGTTCCGGTAAGTATTGTATCTGACAGAGATACCATATTTACCTCACATTTTTGGAAGAGTTTGCATGACAGCCTGGGGACCCAACTGAAGTTCTGCACCGCCTACCACCCTCAGACTGACGGGCAATCCGAGAGAACCATCCAGACGCTGGAAGATATGCTGAGATCCTGCGTCCTGGAATTTGGAGGGTCTTGGGAAGACCACTTGCACTTGGTAGAGTTTTCTTACAACAACAGCTACCAAGCTAGCATCGGGATGACACCGTTCGAGGCACTCTATGGACGTCGTTGTCGCACCCCTCTTGCCTGGGATGACGTCGGAGAACGAGTGATGCTTGGACCTGAGATGGTGATCGAAGCAGCGGAGAAAGTGAGAATGATCAGGGACAAGCTTCGGATAGCACAAGATAGGCAGAAGCATTGGGCCAATTGCAGCAGACGGCCTTTGGAGTTTGAAGAAGGCGACAGTGTATTTGTGAAGATCTCGCCTACCAGAGGAACAATTCGCTTCGGCAGAGCAGGAAAATTGAGCCCCAGGTATATTGGTCCATTTGAGATACTTAACAGGATTGGAGAAGTGGCTTATCGGGTAGCTCTACCCCCAAGTCTCGAAGGCGTCCACAACGTCTTCCACGTCTTGCAGCTGAGACGCTACATCCCAGACCCGAGCCATATCCTGGACCATTCAGAGCTGGAGATTGGACCAAGCCTCACAGTGCCAGAGAAACCAGTGGCAATTTTGGACCAAGGCGAGAAGAGAACCAGAAACTCTGTGACGTCGATAGTCAGAGTCATGTGGCGGCACAACTCACCAGGCGAGTCGACCTGGGAGCGAGAAGACCAGATGCGGGAGCAGTACCCGTACCTGTTTGAGACTTGAGGTAATCCCTAACCTTACTTTAATTTCGAGGACAAAATTTTCTAAGGAGGGAAGATTGTGAAACCCGGTATTTCATAGATTATTTAAATAGAATTTTCGTATTATTAATAAAATATTTTCAAAATTATTGTTATTATTAATATTATAATTATTTTTGGATGGAAAGAATTTCGAAAATTATAAATAACTTGGATTTTTAATTTTGGACCCAGACCCAGGCCCGAGCCCATTCTTTCTAATTCTTTCTCAATTCTGAGTTGGTTAACTCATTAAAATATATATATATATATATATATATATATATATATATATATAGTGGTCTTAGGCTGGTCCCGTAGGACCAGCACCTGAGAATTGGTAAACGTTTCCCCCTAACTTCTTTCCCCACCACACAATCAGAACCCCCACTCTCTGTTATAACCCCCTCACTCCCCATCCCTCTCTCCCACGTATTCTACTACTCACAACTCCCTCAGAAAACAAAACAACAGAACTCTCATCTCTTTAATTCTCTCAACCATCTCTCTCTTCTCCTTCCTGGAGAAACCCCCGAAACCCTAACCCTACCCGACCTCCGCGCGACTCCTTCCCGAGCTAGCCACTCTCCGGTGTGCGACAGCCGCCGACCGGCTCCTCGCCGCTGTCCAGCGCCCAGCTCACCGAGGCCGTGCCCCGCGCCGACCTCCCCGTGCGAGCCCGATCGGCTCCCCGAGCCCCGCGGCCCCCTCGCCCGTGGCCGCGCCCTTCCGGCGAAGTCCCGCCGCCTCCTCCAGCGCGCGGCTCCCCCGCCGCCGCGGCTCCTCACCGCGCTGTCCAGCGCGCAGACCCTCTCCCGCGCCCTTTCTGCGCGTGGTCGACCCCGTTGTTGTGAAGCTCCTGCTGTCCGGATCCGCGAAGCTCCTGCTGTCCGGATCCGCGAAGTTCCTGCTGTCCAGAATCTGCGACCCCGTTGTCCGAACGTCGTTTCGGCTTTTCCCAAGTTTTTCCTGCGGCTCCCCGCCAACGGAATTTGGTAAATCCTTGTTAACCACAGTAGTTCATCCCTCCCATAGAGTCTGTGATGACAATCGGTCCCCGGTTTTCCTTTGGAAAATCCGGTTAGCTGCGTAGTATATTCGGTTAGCTGCGTTAGCATATTTCTGTGATTTTTGTCTGCTGGGTTTTGTGTGGTTTGGTTTGATTGTGGGATTTTCGAGTATTTCGGGAAGTTCTGTTGATTGGGAATTATTTCTGGTGGTTTGGAAAATTATTCGGTGGTTATGGTTTTGGGATTATTATTTGGTTGGAGCAATTACAGGTTTCTGTGGCGCATTTCCCAGTTTTGGGTTTGTCCCGAAATAGAGAAAATACTGCCCAAATTTTTACAAAACCTTATTTAATTTGATTTCAAAATCGGTTTTCGAAAATAAATTTTAAAACTGATTTTCGGGCGACGACCGTACCGGTCTGTGGGCCCTGGCGAATTGCAAACGCACCGGTCCGACCGGGCGTTGTGGTATTAGCTGGATTTTGATGATGGACCGAGTCTGAGACTCTTAGCATTTATTTTAAATTATTTTATTTAATATTTAGGCTATTTATTATAGTTATTTATTTTACTGTATTTTATTATTTCCTCTTATTTGATGTAAAAATAATTGTACAGGGCATAAGCCCACTCTAGGATGTTTAGCTGTGCCCTTGTATTGTGTAGCGTAGATTTTTACTTTCTTTTCTGGGTGGATGTGATCTTGGGTGGTTTTGATTAGACGTTGGAATCGTAGTTAGAACGTAACTTTATAATTAATAAGAATTTATTAAATGGATGAAAAATTAGTAAATAACCAGTTCATGATTTATCATTAAAAGAAAACTATATTTTTATAAATATATTACAAAAACACAAAGTTTTCCAAAGTTAATTGATTCTCGTTATTATTTCCAAATAATCCAATTAACCGGCTTAATCAAACGCACGTAGTTGCGACGTAAACGTTAGCTGTAGAGTAATACAAATTAAAACCTGACTAGGACTTACTACTAGAGATTGCAACTAGCACACTTAGCCTGGTTATTCAAGGTTCTAAGTCGAGTCCTCAACTGTAGGAACTCGAAGTTTCAACTGACGTTCCTCCTCGGTACCGACTCGTCTTTCCAGTCAATCTAATACAAGGCAAGTTTCGAACTGTGTATTCCTGTATTTTATTTAGTAAAGTTAAGTTGCATGTTAAACCACACTGCTGGCACGGAACTCTACCGACTGTTACTGTTACTGAATCTGGGACTGGGAGAATAATGTAGGCGTTTATGACCAAAGCCCCTATTGAAACTACTGTGTTAGCTTACCCCTCGCACATACGGGGATAAGCCATATCGTATCGCTAGGATACTACTGATTAACCCAAGCCGGTCATAGACGTTTGCATATTCAAATCACACAGAACTGTTTTAACTGCTGAAAATCATTATTTCAAACTGTTTACCCTGCACTTTTCAATTACTATTTAAATTATGAGATGCATATTTCATTCTTGCTCCCTCCTGACTGGAGACAACATTTTAGGTAATATTGAGGATGAGGATCAGTACTATAATAGCTATTATGACCCGGTTCTCTACCCTGCGACGGTACCGGAGCCGTCTTTGGAGGACGCTGATCCTGGGACTGCTGAACCTGATGCTTAGATAGTTTCCCTTTCTGTATTTTCTTTTATTTGGAGTTTGTAGTTTTATTTCAGCATTTCCCTTTCCAGTTGTATTTCTGAATATTTTATTAAACAGAGTTTCAATTCCGAATATAAATAGTTGTGACAAATGTAATTGTGTTGTTGTGAATACCTGCAATGGAACAGCTTACTGCCGCCGTCTCACCATGGTGCAGGCTGGGCATGGTCCGGTTCGACCTATTAACTTAGGATCTGGTCATGACACATGTCCTTGTTTGGTTGGGGGGATGGTACGCTCGTTCAGTAGGTGCATATTGGACCATGTTATAATTCGATTGACTTATTTATTTGAGCAATATTTATTCAGTTTATATGGCATGATATTATGTGTCTTATTACGTCCATCTGAGGACCTGATTATCTCTCCAGGTGTGTGCTTTCACAGGTGTTCTCGCTCTAGCCATGACCATCGCTATTTCTTCGAGGATGATTACACTTGGATCGTCTTCGCTTCGCTCGCCAAATTCATATCTTTTCTTATGTATTTTTCCTTTACTTGTTGGTAGTATATTTGTCTCTGCCCAACATATTGTATCAAGACAATTCATTATCTTTATATGATGTCTTTTATTCATTTATTTTGCGTGGATGAGATTAGTTATGGTTCTACTGCATTTTACAACTTATGTATCCATACGAGGCCTTTGTACTTCGTATGAATACAGTTGGCTTGTCTACGTTCCTAGTCCTATGTATTTTGGGACTGGGGAGTTACATATTTTTGTGGTGGCCCATGCAGGTCGAGATAAATTGTTTGATTATTTTATCGTACCAAGCAAGCCTGTGAATAGGATTAGAAGTCTAGGATCTCATCCATATACTTGACCTTTTTTCTCGATTCCATATTCGACCAACTCGTCGATTGCATCTTGCTTGATTCCTTCTATCATTATCCTTACCTTTCCTTCGTGCTTGCTAGAGATTGACCCTACAAGTTAGATGTCCCAAACACCCTTTGTTTAATTCTTTTAAGTTGGGTAGAATGCCTTGTGACCTAGCAATCCCTTTGTCCTTGTGACCTATATTAGCAAGTTTACTTAGATTCTAGAATTTAGAGGACCCTAACCCATTTAGCCAACCAAGGACTTGGATAAGAAGACTATAGGACGAATGTATGACTTAGAATCATTCTACCTTCTTTTAATCTTAATCTCTCGTGCCTATGTATTTATCATTTTAACTAATGATGCTAATGTAGCCTAGTTTTTGCAAGCTTATTCCTTATCGAGCTTGTCCAAGACATATGTCAATTGGGTTGCTCCCACTAACATATTATCTAAATCAGAACCGGTGGATGATGGTCTGATCAACCGAGTGCACTTTGGGTCGCTTTTGTCTATCGTTCTACGTGGATGGAACATAATTAAACTTGGCCTTTAGAGTCCCATCCACGACTGCCTTGAAAAAAAATTTGAAATTTTTCGGTCGCCTATGAACCACGTATTCGTATTCGATAAATTCACCTTTGGAAACCTTTATCTCTTTCGTCTTCCTCCTATTTTAGAAGGACGAAATCCCTCGTGCCGAGTATCCCCTTTAGTTGCCCGATCACTTATGACCACTGTAATTAGCCATTACCAACCCGTGGCTATATTCTCATCCTAAATCTATTCGTCTTTTCCCTTAATCCTGAACCTACCATCGTGACCTACTAAATGCTTGTTTATGTTAAGGCGTTATTTTTTTGCCTCGCCCGAAGACTTGTCATACCCCCTTGTGTCTTCACCCCTACTAATTCTTAATTTCGAGGACAAAATTCTTTTAAGTTGGGTAGGATGTAAAATCCCTAAAATTTCTACTATTTTTTTATTAAATTTAGTACTGATTTAAAATTTTGTATTGTACGACGCATAGTCGTATTGTACGTCGCGCACAAAAATTTATTTTTCTTACTCGTCGAGTGTGAATATGTGCGAGCGTACATATTTTAGAAAAATATTTTTATTTTATTATACACTTTCAAAATATTATATATAATTATTATTCTTGCTATAAAAAGCCTTTTTGTTTTTAGCAGTTACTAATCATAAATAATATTTTATTGTATACTAGGAAAAGCATAATCATGTATGCATTATTTGTGCTTACATATATATTTCATAAAGATTTATTAAGTTTATATTGTAAATAATAATGTATTTTTGAAATTAATTATTATAGTATTTTTTGGAAAACATATTTTTAAATTATTGTGACAATTTAAATTTTGATTTAATTTTATGGATCTATTTAAATAATTAAATTAATATCTATGTTTGGAAGTTGAGTTATCCTATTTGATTTTAAAAATAAAAGAATTTAAATTAGATTTAATTTGAATTTGGATTTGATTATGGATTTGAATTATAGATTGAATTATCTATTTTTGGGTTTAAACTATTCTAATCATTATCCAACTGGAAATTTCCACATCCTATAAATAGGCATGTACTCATCCATGTATTTCTATTCTCCAAATTTTTTCGACAAATCTACGTGCATCGTGTCTGTGTCCATCCGTTCTTATTCTATTATTATACATATACACATTGCTCCTCCTCCGCACCGACAAACCCGGCATGATACACCAAAATCCTAATTCTAAATCTATCTTAGCTAAATTCTGGCCTTCTGCCCCCCACAAGAACCCACGGTAGCACCCGACCCCATTGTCGCCTCTTCCACACCCCTGTCCGGCCAACTCCATCCTTCCACCACCACCCGGTCGCCCTCTGGCCAACCACGTTCATCCTCACGACCTAGCAACTCTACCACAGCCCCAAACCCAAACCCGAACTCCGACGACACCATCTGCCTAAGCCCCGACAGCACCAACCAACCCGCCACACACCTCGGCACCCGCCGTCACACCAATAGCCTCCGGCGATCTCGTCTCCATCACCGCCGTTAGCCCCATCACTACCGGCGTAACCCTCTGCCAACTTCGGCAGCGCCACCCCATTACTATCACCATCGTCGTCATCTCCTCCAAACTTCCCGACCCGATGAAAACCAAACACTGACCACAGCCACCCACCGTCACCACCACCTACACAGCCATAACCCAACACCACCATCATCTCCAAAATTTGCCGCCACCGTCGATGATGCCGCCCCAAAACCCATCATCGAAACCACAAAGAAAAAGAAAATAAAACCCTAAATCTACTCACCTCCGCCGCAACGCCGTGCTGACCGCCGCCTCTTCTTGCGCAGGGTCCACCACACGTGTCCAGCCGAGACCACCCCTAGCCACCGTGCCCAGCCGTCGGAAACCCCTTTCCTCCTTGCCGCTGGCCTCTCGCCGACTTCCACCGCGGGATCCCACTCCTCCGACGGCACCCTCCCGCTCCTCCGCGCGCCGGCAGCGACAGCCCCCGCCTGGTCGCTTGTCGCCTACACCCTTTCGCCCCCGCAGCTCCGTCGAAACCCTCCGATCCGCCGCCTCGACTGAACGCCCGCCGCCCTGACCTCCATGTCGCCGACCCCCGCTGTTTCTCCTCGTCGTGGCACCACTGCCCTCCGCCGCGTGCGCCGAGGCCGAGCGGTGCGTTCTCCGCAGCCGACGTCGGAGTCCCTCTCGTCCCGCTCTTCCCTCTCTCTCCTCCTCCTTCTATTTCCTCATTTTCTTTTTTTAATCTCTCTCCTCTCTCTTTTTCTAATGAGGGCAGCAGCTTTAAGTTTGATTTTTTTTTTGTCGTTTTGTTAAGTTTTGTTTTCTCATTTTTTTACATTATTATTATTATTATTATTATTATTATTATTATTATTAACATTATCAGTATTATTAGTATTATTATGTTTATTTAATTATATTAATGTTATTAATATTTATTATTATCATTATTTTTGCTATTATTATTAGTTTTTCTTACCATTTATAGAATAGCACTAAAGTTTTTATTTATGATCTATAGTTGTATATATGTATGTACATACACTTAGTATTAATCTTTAGTAATTATAGCATTATTATTATTATTATTATTTATATTATTATTGTTATATCCATAAGTAATATTTTAAAATTAGGCATATTTCAAATATGATATTTGGCGTGGACCCCATAGTTATCTTTAAATTTTTCGTTGAAAATCCTTCATATATTTGCTATATTATTTTTGCGGTATTTTAAAAAATTATAGTTTTTACCCATAAAATTTTACTTTGACAAAGTTAGGTTTTAGTCCTAAACTTGTTTTCTAGATTTGTAAATATTTATCAATAATTATATTTTTTAACTAATAAAATATAATTTTCTACCTAGAAATCCTATTTTGATAAGATTAGGGTTTTTGCCTAAAAATAAATTTTGATTTTTCTTGTATTACCTACAAGTATTTTTACAAAGGAAATATAGTTTCTTTCTAAATCATATTTTTACTACTTAGAGTTTTTTAGACGAAAAACGATTTCTAAATTTGTAAGTACGTATTTATCTAAAATATTTTTCCAAAATATTATAAATTGTTTTCTAAAATCGTATATATGTTATTTATCTAATTTCTTTCGATTTCCTCCAGCCCGTGACTAAATCCTCTTATTCCTATTCTGTCACCAAATCCGTACCACCTTATGTCCACCCTAACTAATATCACCGTTCTGGAGCCAATGGAACTGTCTGTGCCACCACCCGAGGTCACCATATATAGATGTTGCACCAAAGTCGCAGTTCGTGCCACCTTGATCATCGCAGCACACCAAGCGTACTACCAGGCAAGACACCTTGCCATTTCCTGTTTATTTATTTCAGCTCATATTTCATGCATTATTTATTTTCATTATGCAATATAAACTGTGATACATGGCATAACCTGTTAGAACTTACTGTTCATTTATATTTCCTGTTATGTATTATTTTTCTTACACATTAAACCTAGATTTAAGGGACCACCTTTGTGTGTTACATTCATGGCCTTGACACGTTGTACCACGAAGTTGTGTGTCGCATGTAGAACACGAAAGTGTGTGATTAGCTGGCCACCAGTACGTACAAGCCGTGCGATAGGAATAACCGCTAATAGAAGTTGCATGCTAGTTTGACTTAGCGGTTATAGAGTTTATTGTTGTGGATACAACATAGTAGGCATTGGGTGGGGAGGACAATTCCTTAGCGTATGGGCTTTGATACACTTTCTCTTGTGACCCGGACTCTCCGCTGGAGATACGGGATTGATGACCCATGATTACTGACGGCCACTGACGATTCTGCGGAACGTCATGCTCTTACTGATGGGGCCTCTGGTGCCCAAGGGGGGACTATGCCGATCATATTCAGCCAGGGCCCATGCGTAGGAAGGATTGTTCTTAACTACATCTCACTTAGAATGGTTAGGCTACCTTATTCGTTAGGTACGAGTACTTTTGGTTTGGGTACTTGTATCTGACCGTGGCTTGGAACAATAACTTGTCACGGACTAGTTTGTCACATCTTTTCCTTGTTTGGTTGTAGGTGTGACTTACTACTTCGATGAGAAGGTATTAAACCTTGTTGGGGTCCGAATACCATATTGGATTCATAGCATGGAAAGATACGTCACTGTGAATTAGTTTACAATCTCCTGTCCTTGTTTGGTTGGGGGGATGGTACGCTTGTTCAGTAGGTGCGTATTGGACTATGTTATAATTCGATTGACTTATTTATTTGAGCAATATTTATTCAATTTATATGGCATGATATTATGTGTCTTGTTACGTCCCTCTGAGGACCTGGTTATCTCTCCAGGTGTGTGCTATTGTCTTTCACAGGTGTTCTCGCTCTAGCCGTGACCGTCGCTATTTCTTCGAGGATGATTGTACTTGGATCGTCTTCGCTTCGCTCGCCAAATTCATATATTTTTTATGTATTTTTCCTTTACTTGTTGGTAGTGGATTTGTCTCCGCCCAACATATTGTATCAAGACAATTTATTATCTTTATATGATATCTTTTATTCATTTATTTTGCGTGGATGAGATTAGTTATGGTTCTACTGCATTTTACAGCTTATGTATCCATACGAGGCCTTTGTACTTCGTATGAATACAGCTGGCATGTCTACGTTCCTAGTCCTACGTATTTTGGGACTGGGGCATTACAGTTTGGCCATTTGGAACGTTAGTGAACGTTGGATTTTTGAACTTGGTCATCCTTCAGTTACGGGTTGTTACAAAGAGTTCTGTCCGAATTCTGCCCGAATTCTGTCAGAGTTCTGTCTTTGGAAAAGCTATAAATAGAGATCATTTCAACACACCAATTCACTTTCAATCTTCTCTTCTTAAAGCTTACAGTCTTCCAAAGAGTTCTTAAAAAGCTTTCATTTTAAAATCCCAAGCCAGTTACAATCCTCTAGTCGATTTGCCAGTACGGTACGGTCTAGAAGTTTCAAAGTGATTGTAATCAGAGGCTTGATAGAAGATTCAACTCTTCACAATTGAAGTTGGACGAGTTCTTTGTATCAAAGCTCGCGTCTGTAGAAGTTGCAAGGACTTCGTATAAAAACTTGCGGGATTTTCCAATAGTGGATTCAACTGGAAGCTAGAGTTCTTCCGACTGGACTAGTCCTCACCAGAGAGAAACCAGTATAAATCTCGGTGTTTGCGTTTGCCTTCTGATCACTTTTAAATTCTATCATTTACTTCTTGTGATTATTATTATATCTATGATCTAACTGTTAACAAGTTTTTAATTAGCAATATTCTGCTGCCTACTCTATTCACCCCCCTCTAGAGTATTCTGCTTTACGATTTCATTCCTACAATTGGTATCAGAGCGGGTTATACAGGTAAAGCAAGGTAAAACACCAGTTATATTCAATTTTATATAGATCACAGCTTTGTACATGGCAACTGTGAAATTCACAAGTGAAGGCCAAGCCACAAACAGATCTCCACTGTTTGACGGCACAAACTACACCTATTGGAAAACACGTATGAGTTTCTTTTTGAAATCTCATGAATTTGATTTATGGTCTGTGGTTATTAATGGCTATAAAAAGCTACCTCGTATAAATGTTGATGGAGTTTTAACTGAAAAACCCCATGACAAATATATAGAGGAAGAAAAGAAAAAGGCCAATCTTGACGCACGTGCTATTAACGCTTTATTTTGTGCTTTAGGCAGAACTAAATTTAACAGGGTATCAATCTGCACAACTACAAATGAAGTATGGAAACTTCTTGAAGTCACACATGAGGGCACAACTCAAGTCAAAGAATCAAAGGTCATCAGACTTACTCAAGAGTATGAGGCGTTCAAGATGAAGCCCACGAAACAGTTACTCAG
This sequence comes from Iris pallida, assembly GCA_029216955.1. Lineage (NCBI taxonomy): Eukaryota > Viridiplantae > Streptophyta > Magnoliopsida > Asparagales > Iridaceae > Iris > Iris pallida. The sequence continues at coordinate 7,131,667 of JANAVB010011396.1, read as the reverse complement.
ATGTTCGAAAGATTCTTGGATATTGTAAATCCTTTGTCCTCCCTAGGCAAAGATTACAGTAACCATGAAAAGATTCGCAAACTCCTGCGAGCACTTACAAAGAACTGGATTCTGAAGGCTACTGCAATCATTGAAGGAAACGACCTCGCTACTATGACACTTGAAGTACTCATGGGTAAGCTACTCACTCATGAACTAGAGTTACAAGACTTTGAAGAGCCTGCACTAAAGGAGAAGACGATCGCTTTCAAGACTCAGCACAGAAGATCCGCTGAAGATGATTTAGACAACAGTGAATCTGATGCTGAAGATCAAGCACTCCTTGCAAGAAAATTCAAAAGATTCTTGAGATATGAGAAGAAGACAAAAGAGAACAATGGCGGCAACAACTGGTATCAAGATGACGATGTCTGCTATGGCTGCAAGAAGAAAAGACACATAAAGAAGGACTGTCCTACAAACACATCAACAAGAAAGAAGAGCAACAGATACAAGAAAGGGAACCTGAAAAGATCAACAACTCAGAAGTATGCCAACACCAGCATATGGCATGAAAGTGAAGCCAGCGACTCAGAAGATGAACAATCAGAAGACGCTGCAAATGTATGCTTTATGGCATCTGATCAGGTACTCTCTGAACCTATAGTTGATACATATGATGACTTCACCTTTGAGCAATTAGGAGAAGCCTTCAGTGAACTGTTAGGTGATTACAGAAAACTACGTAGCAAATATTAGACCTCTAAGAAGGTACTCAAAGAGTACAAAGGTAAAATAGGAAGACTTACCGACCTACCAGCTGAAGTTAAAGACAATGTTAGTGCGTCTGGTGAGCTTTCTTCCATTAAGCTCTTATTACACGAGACTACCAAGTCATCCGAAGAAAAGACAAGGTTATTGACCAACTAAAAGAATAACTTTCTAAAGATAAGAAAAGTCTTCAAAGTGCACAAGTCAGAATGGAAGCACTCACTTCTGACTATACTAAGTTATATGACACTTCCAAAAGATTGGAAATTAGGTTAGGAAAACAGCTGAGGTTAAAGATAATGTTAGTGAGTCTGGTGAGCTTTCTTCCATTAAGCTCTTATTACACGAGACTACCAAGTCATCCGAAGAAAAAGACAAGGTTATTGACCAACTAAAAGAAGAACTTTCTAAAGAGAAGAAAAGTCTTCAAAGTGCACAAGTCAGAATGGAAGCACTCACTTCTGACTATACTAAGTTATATGACACTTCCAAAAGATTGGAAATTAGGTTAGGAAAACAGCCTGAGACTGCTGCTTCCTACCCTAACACATGTCACTTATCGAAAAATCAGAAAATTTCTAAACATAACACTATCAGACCTAACCCTATCAAACCTTTGCCTAAAAAGGTTATGCCCAACCAGGATAATAGGTATGCTTTCTTCTATACTAGAAAACCTAAACCTACCAACCATGCACACCACTCAGCTTTCAACACTCAACATGCTAAATGTTATTATTGTGGCCTCATTGGTCATATATCTTCTGCATGTTGAATCAGAAAGCTGGTAGATCTAAATATTTATGCATGGATACCAAAAACTAACCAGTCAGGACCCTACAAGAAATGGGTACCAATAGTTTCATATGCAAATTATTTTGTAGGTGGGACATCCTTCACATGCTATGAGCAAATGGATCCTCGACAGCGGTTGCTCACGGCACATGACCAGCGATGCTTCATTATTCGCAACACTGTCGAAGAGGAATAAAGAAGGATACGTCTCTTTCGGCAATAATTTAAAATGAAATATAATCGGTATTGGTGATATTGGTAAAGCTCCCTATCCAGTGATTAAAGATGTTTGTCTTGTTACTGAGTTAAAACATAATCTGCTCAGCATAAGCCATTTAGCTGATCACGGTTATGGTATTAACTTCGTAAAAGACAAATGTACTATTATTGATAGTTCAACTGGTAATACTATATTTGAAGGTATTAGAGAAGACAATATATATATTTTCTATTTGTTGGAAGATACTAACATTTCAGGTAGATGTTTAATGGCTAAAAGTGATGAGAGTCATCTGTGGCATATGAGACTCGGTCATGCAAATATGGATACTATTTCCAGATTATCCACAAAGAATCTAGTATGCGGTTTATCGGACATTACATTCAAGAAGGATACGGTATGCAGCCAATATGAAAAGAACAAAGCTACTCGATCCACTTTCAAGTCAGTAAATGCTGTATGTACTACTAGACCTCTACAATTGCTACATATGGACTTATTTGGTCCTAGCAGAGTTGCTAGCCTCGGAGGTAAGCTATATGCTTTTTTAATTGTAGATGATTATTCTAGATACACGTGGGTATATTTTTTGACACGTAAAAACGATGCATTATCGGAATTTGTCACCTTTTGCAAGAAAGTACAGAATGAAAAAGGTAACATGATCACTCGTATTAGAAGCGATCATGGAGGCAGATTCGAGAATGCATAGTTTGAGCAATTTTGTGACACACACGATTTTATACACGAATTCTCATGCCCTAGGACTCCACAACAAAATGGAGTTGTGGAACGTAAGAACAGAACTCTATCCAAAATTGCCAGAGTAATGTTAAACCAATTTAGTCTACCCAAGTATTTCTGGGCTGAAGCTGTCAACACAGCTTGTTTTGTTCTCAATAGAGTTCTAATTCGACCCAAATCGAAGAAGACTCCATTTGAGCTATGGTTTGATAGAATTTCATCAGTTTCATATTTTAGAATATTTGGTTGTAAATGTTTTATTCTTAATACAAAAGATAATTTGGAAAAGTTTGACGAAAAGGCATATGAAGGTATATTTTTAGGTTATGCAGGCAAAAGTAAAGGATACAAAGTCTTCAACAAAAGAACCATGATCATCAAAGAGACGATCAATATCACCTTTGATGAACTAAATCAAACAACAATCGATGACAATGACGAAGATCTCAATGTACCCAGCAAAGCACCAGCTGATCCTCCTAGAGAAGATCCAGGAACCAGCTGCCTTCGGAGTCTGCCAAAAAGATTGAAGTTCACGGCTGATCATCCAAAGGACTTGGTAATTGGTAAGATAACCAAGGGTGTAAGTACTCGCTCCTCTAATAAAGATATAGCTTTTTGTGTTGCTTTTGTCTCATAGTTTGAATCCAAAAGTAATGATGAAGCATGTAGTAATAATTTTTAGATAGATGCTATGCAAGAGGAATTAAAACAATTTGAACGGAATCAAGTTTGGGAACTTGTTCCCAAACCTATTGATCGTCCGGTCATTAGCACCCGATGGGTATTCCGAAATAAACTGAACGAGAATGGTTTAGTGACTCGTAATAAGGCTGACTCGTAGCTCAAGGATACAATCAAGAAGAAGGTATCAACTACGATGAGACTTATGCCCCAGTTGTGAGATTAGAATCCATTCGCATGTTATGTGCATTTACATATTTTCATAATTTTAAATTATTTCAAATGGATGTCAAAAGTACATTTTTAAATAATTTTATAAAAGAAGAGGTTTATGTAGCTCAACCACCTGGTTTTACTGATTTCAAATTTCCTGAATATGTTTTCAAGTTGAAGAAAGCTTTATACGATTTGAAACAAGCCCCTCGTGCTTGGTAGATCGTCTAAGCTCTTTTCTACTTGATAACGGTTTTTCAAAGGAAAAGGTTGACATTACTTTGTTTATAAAGTCTTTGAATAATAATATTCTTTTGATTCAAGTCTATATAGATGATATTATCTTTGGATCTACTGATGAATCTCTTTGTCAAGAATTCTCAAAGTGTATGCAGAATGAGTTTGAGATGAGCATGATGGAAGAGCTAAAGTTCTTTCTCGGACTGCAAATCAAACAAACCAACAATGGGACGTTCATAAATCAAGCTAAGCACACAAAAGATATACTAAAGAAGTTTGACATGGAAGCAGCAAAACCACTTAGCACTCCAATAGCGACCTCAACCAAGCTTGATATTGATGAACAAGGCAAACCTGTCGACATACGTAAGTATGGAGGTATGGTCGGTAGCTTACTCTATTTAACTGCCAGTCGACCAGACATTATGTTTAGTGTTTGCTTATGTGCTCGTTTTCAAGCCAATTCTAAGGAATCATATCTGTGCGCAGTTAAGCGTATCTTTCGATACCTTAAAAGCACTTCTTCTGTCGACTTATGGTATCCCAAAACCACGTCGTTTGACCTAACCGATTATTCCGATGCTGATTTTGCCAAATGCAAAGTAGATAGAAAAAGCACCAGCGGCACATGTCATTTCCTAGAAAAAGCTTTAGTCTCTTCGTTTAGTAAAAAGCAAAATTTGGTTGCATTATCAACAACAGAGGCTGAGTATATCGCCGCAGGACGTTGTTGTGCACAAATTTTGTGGATGAAACAAACCTTAGAAGACTATGGATTATATTTTACACATATACCCATTTTCTGTGATAATACTAGTTCTATTAATTTGACTAAGAATCCAGTATGTCATTCTCGTACTAAACATATCGAGATTCGACATCATTTTCTTAGAGATCATCAACAAAATGGAGATATAGACCTTTTATACATAGACACACAGAATCAATTAGCTGACATATTAACAAAACCTTTAGCGGAAGATCGTTTCAACTATTTACGTCAAGAATTAGGAATTTTAGATATCAATAATATTAATTAATTTTTGTATTATTAATTACTTATTAGATACTCATAAATTATTTTCGAGACAAGCCTAAAAAGAGTCTATCTGTCACCACGACTACGATCGAAGCGAAGCGGTATTTAAGAGTTCCCAGTGAACCTCCGTTAGCTGGGACAGTACTCCTACAGCTAATCTGAGACATATGCTAAGTAAAGAATATTAATTTATAAAATAATATTAATTATATTATTTTGAGATTTAAAATTACTAAACTTTGAATTAAGCATTTGAAACAAATTAATAAAAAATAATATGGTCTCATTTTTTTAATATATATATAGCCAGGCAACCCTAGGCGAATTCGGCCTGAGTTCGGTCCGGATTTTGCCAAAGTTCGGCTGGGTGTTTATATATAACAGCAGCAACCCAAGGCCTCCTTCTTCTTCATACTTCCCCACATCCTCATAACAGCAGCTCCGCCCCTCCGAAACCCTAGTTCTACTCCCTTATTGTTCTTCCAATCCTTGTAGAGATTTTCATCAAAACTTTGGATTCGTGCGGAGATCATCATCCTCTACAACATATCCAACTCTTGGAAGGTATAATCCCTTCTTTCCACCACTTTTCAATACTTAGGATTTGTAGAAATTTTGGGAAAAAATACCTAAGTTCAATCCCTTCAAGAGGAAGAAGACCAATGCCAGTGAAGAGGCATCATCTTCAGATCCGCATATGGATTGCCTCTTTTCTCCGATCTAATCGGACGATGGTGCGTCGGATGAGTTTTATTTTAAAACTTCCAATCAAGTGTTATTGTGGTACGCTGATTTTAACATGCGCATTATTTGCACTAGATCACCGATTAAGTGGACTGTCTTTCCGGATCACCGTCCTTATTTTGAGGCATTAGGGTTACAATATTTTGTCACCTTATAATTCCCCATTGCCACTAATGCCATTAGATTATTCTACTGTAATTTTGTATTAGACACTTTTACAGCGAGGACACGTGTCGGAGGAATTGATATCGAATTCACTGATGACACGTTAGCGAAAATCCTTGGTATTCCAAACGAAGGTGTCCCGCTAGATGACATCACTGGTTTTGATTTCCCCGATGGCACGACACTCGTTAGTTTCAAGAATGAACTTTGTGCGCCCGCACGCGTTCTTCTTAAAAAATTCAAGGCTAATAACTTGAACTTGTTTAACTACGAATTATATCGCATCATCTATTCCACTTTACTTCCAAAATCTACTTCTAAAGATGATGTCACGGCACTTGGGCTCTCTGCTCTTTATCATATTCTTAAGGGGATTCCTTTTTCTGCCCCTAAGACTATTATTCAGATGATGGGTAGATGTCGCGAGAGAGACCGCAACCTATCTTATGCGATGCTTATTCCTCACATTTTTAGAGATTTAACATTGACTTATCTACTTGTGCTGTCGACCCCCAGCCCAAGTTTCTCAAACTCTCTCGTCGCAGCATTGCATCTGTTCCTCCACCCACTGCACCTACTCCTCCTGCACCTACTCCCACTAATCCCGCAGCACCTGTACCTCCTCATTCTTATCCTATGACATTTGAGGGTATCCATCAGCACTTATCAGATCTGCAGTCTTTTTATGTTGAGACCTCTAGGGAACATGAGTTCCGTGATGTGACTCGATTCCAGGCGATTGCCAACTCCTTCGCCGATCAGAGGTTTGCGCAGACGGGACATTCTGCTAGCTCTCTGCCTCGAGACCCTTTTGTTTCTGGCTACCACATTGACGACGAGGCGGTACACTCTCTGTTCCAGCCAGGGAACACATATGATTGGTATCGTACCGCTGGCACCACTCCTCACACTTCTGGCGCTGGTACTTCTAGAGCTGGTCCATGTGGACATGATGGAGCTGCAGCTGATGATGATGATGTTGATGATGATGAGTTTTGAGATGTTAGATTATTGAGACTGTTACTTTTTGTCTTATTTTACTTGGAAATGCTCCGACATTCCAAGATTTTATAGTTTTTTTTAGTTATTATCAGTAAAAAAATTTCCTTATTCATGGACATGGTTGTTTTTTTGTTTATGCCTCAGTTTTGGCATCTTAGTCTATTATTCAGCACTCTATTTGTTTCAGTTTATCGTAGCACTATCTATCTTTTATTGCTTCATTCTTTACAAATTGCCTGAGACAAATACATGCCTGTGTTGTTATTCTATTTCTCTTACTGTTTCTGTCATCTATCATGATTATTTATTTTTCATGTGTTTCTTCATTGTTTGTTACTTATGCATTGATTGTGGGGGAGCTTTTTCTTTTGCAATTATTTTACTAAGTGACAACGGGGGAGAAATAAGGATCTAACATGTTTGTGAAATACAGGATATGAACAATTTTTCTTTACTATTTTGATTTGATTCCAAGCTTAGATGTTATATCGGCAAGGTTTGTCAATTATCAAAATAGGGGAGATTGTTGGCCCATTGGTCATGGTCAAACCTGATTTTAATAATTGATCAAACTCTGTCTCGATATAAATGCAAGTCTACTCAGATGTTTATCTACGACATTTTGGACACTACTCAACAATGGTTATCAACAATATTCAAGACTGAAACTGTTTACCATTCAGAATGTACTTCCTGCTAAGCAATGTAATTTTTCTTTTTATTGAGTCTAGGAATATATTGTACACCGAGTCGTACTGGCAAATAGGTTATCCGAAAATGTTTTTCAAAACCATCATATTCTTTTACAAATGATCTATGTTTTTGAAAAATAACAAATGATCCATGTTTTTGAAAAATATTCTTTTTACAAAAAGCCTTTGAAGGATTGTTCAAAAAGCCAAAATTTATTTTCTCTAAAAATGAACTGGCAGAACCTCAGGAGAACTCGGCCCGAGTTCGGCTAGAGTTCGGCCAGAGTTCGGCCATTTGGAACGTTAGTGAACGTTGGATTTTTAAACTTGGTCATCTTTCAGTTACGGGTTGTTACAAAGAGTTCTGTCCGAATTCTGCCCGAATTCTGTCAGAGTTCTGTCTTTAGAAAAGCTATAAATATAGAAGCATTTCGATCATTTCAACACACCAATTCACTTTCAATCTTCTCTTCTTAAATCTTACAGTCTTCCAAAGAGTTCTTAAAAAGCTTTCATTTTCAAATCCTAAGCCAGTTACAATCCTCTAGTCGATTTGCCAGTGCGGTATGGTTTAGAAGTTTCAGAGTGATTGTAATCAGAGGCTTGATAGAAGATTCAACTCTTCACAATTGAAGTTGGACGAGTTCTTCGTATCAAAGCTCGCATCTGTAGAAGTTACAAGGACTTCGTATGAAAACTTGCGGGATTTTCCAATAGTGGATTCAACTGGAAGCTAGAGTTCTTCCGACTGGACTAGTCCTCACCAGAGGAAAACCAGTATAAATCTCGGTGTTTGCGTTTGCCTTCTGATCACTTTTAAATTCTGTCATTTACTTCTTGTGATTATTATTATATCTGTGATCTAACTGCTAACAAGTTTTTAATTAGCAATATTCCGCTGCCTACTCTATTCACCCCCCCTCTAGAGTATTCTGCTTTACGATTTCGTTCCTATATTATTTATATCCAAAATATTTCTCTATGTGTGATTGTTCCTCAATTGATAATATAAATCTCTTGATTTCATTCTCATTTTTTACCACATCTCTATCTGAAAATTCTATATCAAAGACCAACATTTAGATTCCTACCAAGATTACCATATGTTAACAAATTGCGTCCTTTTCGAGCTAGATGATTTACGTTACTTCTTCGACCTTTCCAAGTTAAAAATGTATGGAGATTCAAAGGTTTCAAAGTATAGATGACAGAATTAGATACGAGGTAGGTGATTGATGTAATTGGGACAGAGTTAACTAAGATGAGGAAAATGGTAATATAAGAAATAATGACAAGAAAGAAATAATGATAAAATCTGTTCTTGCTCATCTGTTCAAATGGAATGAACCAATTTTAAGATATAATCTGATAACCATACACGTCTTCCTGAAATCATGTTGCTAAAATTTCGCCACGCTAGTAAGCATAGCCGTAATAAACAATAGAGTCCGTAACTAAGGTATACACCCTATAATCATGTTATTTAGAATTTTTACCACGCCCACCGGTATAGCTGCAAGAAAATCTAGATTTCATAACTAGGATAAGTATAACTAAATCAGGATTTACGTCCTTGTCATGCTAGCCAGTATGACTGCGATAAATTTTAACTCCATAAATAAAGTAGACATTTACCTTTCTCACTGTCCTTATCAAGTATGTTATCAGGTTATACCCTAAATTCCAAAAATAAAATAAAGAAAAAAATTCAACAATGAATCCATTAAAATCAAATTCAATAACAAGGAGTAATGGGTGAATCAAATGAGTAATGGATGAATCAAATCAAGGGAAAAGATTTCAAATCGAAGTTAAAATAAGATTCTTAAGGGTCGTCCTAGGAATCTCTCAAGGAATTCTAACAGTGATTGAGTATCTTTTTATTCTAACACTTTACTTCTTATACTCTATAGCAGGCTCGTAGAATTACAACTAAGTCGTTGTACTACCACGACAATGTACTAATACGAATCTGAACCTGCATGGGCTACCACTAAATACGTGTCACGACCCGTACCCGTGTAAGGGCACTAAAAGTGGGTACGTCCAGCTTATGCCGTAGTATCGGCGGTAGAACGATGTCCTAGGTCACAACATCTAACATAATATGAATATGCTCCGAAAGGAGAACAATATATAGAGTACAACTCAATCACCATATCTAAGAGGAAATAGAAGATAAGATAATCTCAACAGAGAGTCACAATATGAATAATAAGTCTCGGTGTAAACCACACCATAAATAATATCTCAATACAATCTCAATGTCTCATAAAGCTAGAAAATAAGATAAGTCTAGACTAAGCTAATGGCAAGTCCTCAGCGACTACTGGATTCTCCTGATGGTCCAGGTCACCTATGTCAACTAGGCCTGCTCCATAGTAAGTATCGCAGCAATCTTCATCATCTGTAATATTTTTAACAGGTCCAGTCAGGACAGGAACGAATATATATCTCTCACATAGTTCATAACATGAAAGGAAAATATGAACAAGCTATAGAATAATATACATAAAATGCTGTAAAGAAATAGTAGAGAGACGGTAAAAAGAAGAACATGATATAGTAGAAATAGATATACATGATATAAAAACTGAACTAACTACGTGATTCAGAGCACATGTTTGGTTATATAAACAGGCTTAGGTTATACATGACTTAAATCTAATTTGGAGATGTACATGATAATGGTGTAGATCACATAACCAAATAAATACTCCTCCTGCCCCAATCAGTACACAAGGACCTATCCAGGTTATGTTATTGCACATGAAAGGTAGTGTCTTACATGGAGGATCAGTCCATATGAAACAATTGGTTTATACATGAAAGGCTCACATGATCATGAGTGTACATGAATGTCACATGAGTATACATAAATAAATACAAATACAAAGAGTAGATGATGCACATGATAAAGTAAATAAGCATAATATACCCGATGTATCCGAAGGTATAACATCGTATAAAGAGATCCATATAGTACTAATCTGTAATAACATCGTGACAGCATCAAGTAAACTAGTCTATAACAAGTGAATATGTCCAAACAAGTATGAAACGGTCAGAGAATGTACTTGCCTGATAATCCAAGCTGCTGATGAGGAAGTGTAACTGAACTGGAGTGATGTAATCCTATTTAAAATAATCATAAGTCACAACATGGTCTAAAATATCATAAGAAAGATCTACAATACAATTCTACATGATTCTAGATCCTTCTAGGTCAAAGTCAACCCTTGATCAACTATGGTCAAACCTGACCCACTTTGGTCAA